>CM076576.1:310057865-310167413 GCA_034641835.2 Pinus albicaulis | reverse complement strand
AGGTGGAAACCCTCCTGGAGTCTCAATCTGTTGTACTTTTAAGGACTAAAGGGAAGCTAGTGAGAAGTACATAAGTGAAGGAACGGCATGACAAGATACGACATCAACTTTGATCAGCAAAGTTTGTCACTGTATCTTGTATACCATAGACTGTTGTATTATTCATATTTGGTTTAATATAACGAAGATTGGGTTGTACATTATTGTACAATTTTGTAAAAATATATGTATACTCATGCATATGTGATTTACTGCTTTATATTTTCCATTATGAAAAGTAGTTCTAGTTGGGATTATTGTTTTAGTAGCATTGGTCACTTTAAGACTCTAACCTAGACCCAAGACCGTGGAAATTCAACATTATGTTCCATGTTAGAAATTTCATTAGAAAATAGGGGGGGAGGAGTTATGTCCTCCAGGGTTTCATCTTACCTAAGTTTATTAGCAGAGCTCCCAACTCCTGGAGTGAAACACTATTTGTTTTCCTTCCTTTTTTATGATGAATCTACTTAGGGGTTTGTTTGCTTTGAGCCTTTAATTTGACTTCCAGGCCTTTCACTTCTCCATGCGCTCGTCTGGTGCTCCTCATTTGGGTATCTACCCTGGTAAGGAACATGTATTGCATCTGATCTATTTGGTCGTTAGGTATCACATCCATCCCTTTTGACTTCCATTGTTCTAATAGTTGGGGTAGATCCAGTCCTTTATGCTCCACGATTTCGTTTAGATCTGGGTCTTTTGTCCCTGCCTCACTTGGTGTCATGTCCAGGTCTTCATCCTGCTACTGAGGTGGGATTAGATCTCCTTCCTTTACAGGGGGTTGAGCAGGTACTTTCAGGCTTTCTTCATTTCCAAGGGGACTTCTCTTTTTTTTTTTTCTTCTCTAGGGCCTCCTACTCAAGATAAGTATTTGTTTCCTCCTGGTGTGTTTCCTCGGCCAGAAATTTGTAGTGATTCTTAGATTACTTATTTCCATCATAGCTTCTCTATTGTTTTTTCTTCCCTATTTTCCCCCTGGTTCCAACTTTTTTGAAGCATGCTAAATCCCTTTCTAGACAGATTTTTGTTTGCTCTATCTTGAAATTAAAAGGGCACTCTCTAAAGAGGTGCTTGTTTTCATGGCATCACCGAAATCAGAACGAGATCTACTCGTAGTCAATGCTCTGAGTCCATATTTTATCCTTGAATTCCAACATTATAGCCTTTGGAATGGCTCCTAAGATATCTATTTCCACACAGATCTTGGCATATGATGTGTATTTTCCCTATTGGGTTTCCTTTGAGAGTTTAAGAAAATGCCCCAGTGAATTCCCTATAGCTTCAATGGTTTTCGAGAGCCAGTAATATAGGGGTAGCAAATATAGCTTGATCCACATTGGAACTAAGGTAAAATTTTCTTGTTATGGAGCGAAGTTCTCCTTCTAGGGCCGCATATTATAGCCCCACTGACAACAGAAAATAAGGTCCTCCCTCAAAGATCATATCCCTTTCTTCAAGGTTAGAAAATACAGTCGTGAAGAGGCCTTTAGACCCTAAGTGGAGATCAACCTCCCCTTTGGATTTCCAGACATAATTAATCCAGGCTCGTATAAGTTTCTCATTAGGCTAGATCCCCATAAATTTTTATATTAATGCATATGTCTTCATGTGGTCCCTGTGAGCTTAGGTTTTTGGATCCTTTAATACCACGTTTGGTCTCATTTTTGACTTGGGTCTACATCCCCCGTTTTGGCCTAACTGTGCAGAATGCATGTCTTCCTTTGTCACTTCATGTTTCCCTGCATCTGGATTTCTGTTAGCTAACTATAGTTTTCACTTTTTCCTGACTGGTACTTGTACCAATCCCTCTTGGATTGTTGGAATACTTTTTAGCCCCCATTGGACACATTCCCTCTGTCAATCATAATGTTACGGTAGGAAGGGGCAGAGCTCCCCCCTCCATAAGTTTCCATGCGGCTTCAAATCCTTACAGTCTTTGGTTTACCCACCTTTCTCCTACCAGAGCGAGATGAGACCTTGTATTGGAAGTTGATTGGTTAAAGGTTGTTAGGAATTATCATCTTCATTTTTATTTTGATGGTTTAAATCATATATCTTTATTTTATTGATATTATAAATTTTATTGTTTATATTTAATTTTATTATAAATTTTAGAATATTTTTCAATGTATGAAAGTGATATTTTTATATATTCTAAAATCTACCATCAATTAAATTTGAAAATCTCTTTAAACTTTAAAAGAAATGTATGATTTTTTTTAAATGATGTATAATTTTTATGATTGCTCATATAGTTTAATAAGTAGCATCCATTGCCTTGATAAACCTTGATCACAGACAATATTTTACTTGATTCTTGCTTATGGTTTATTGGTTTACAGAGTTCAGTCATATCAATTTAGCATCTGAGCAAGAACGAGTGTGTACATTTTGCAAGTGTGGGGCAGTGGAATCGAAAAAAAAAAAAAAAAAAATTTGGAATGTGGTGTGTTCAAACACATCAAAGAAAGTTATGGAAATATGTTATTAGCATCAGTTTCTTGGCATTGTATTTTCAGGGAGGGGATTGTTGGAAGGTTGGGTCAGCTCATCATCAATTTGAATAAGAAAAGGAGTGAATTGCAAAAGGCTAAAAACAGGGAACTAATGGTCCCATAGATTATTTTTAGTCTCATGGACTTTAAAATATCATTCATTCATTTATCATAACATCCAAACATTTATTACACTTAAGGAAATAAGTCTTTCACGATATTAATTTAATTATCAAAATTTAAATTTATTAAGATTTAAATTTAATTATTAATAATTATAAGTGGATGGTATAGATTTACTCTTCACAGAATATGTGAGAATATTTATGGTAATATTTACATATAAAGTTAAAATTAGGGCAAAGAGACATCAATTACCCAGATAACAATGGAAATTTAGATGTTGGTGGGGTCTTGGTTAAACTATGCCGGCTGTTATAGCACTCATCACAGGTTCAATTATCTTCCACATGGGGGTGATGTATCTGGACATGTTCATAAAGATGGAGTTAAAAAAAAATGAAATAAATGAGAAAAAATGAAAAGTACTACCAAACTTACAAAATAAATAAATAAATAAATAAATATTTTTTTTGAAATCTCCATACAACTCTCTAAGTTTCAAGATTTAAATTTAATTATTAATAATTATAAGTGGATGAGAGAGATTTACTCTTCATAGAATAAGTGAGAATATTTGTGGTAATATCCACATATCAAGTTAAAATGAAGGCATAGAGACATCAATTTCACCCACATAACAAATGAATTTTGGTAGGATTTTGAAAAATTCCTGGATAATTTTTTTGAAATCTGGTACAACTATCAAGTTTTGGGTGCCACAGGGCTGACCATCCTAAAGAAATTAAAGTTTCAATAGACAACATTTAGTTATCTCAAATTAATTAATTAAAGAAATATTGGTATGTGATATACGAAATTGAGACAACATTTAGTTATCTCAAATTAATTAATTAAAGAAAATATCATATGAACACATGTCATATTTGCATGTGATATTAATAAGTCATAAAAATTGGCATGTGATATACGAAATTGAAGTTTCAAACAACATTTAGTTATCTCAAATTAATTAATTAAAGAAAATATCATATGAACACATGTCATATTGGCATGTGATATTAATTGTAAGAAAAACTATTTAGAAAATAAGAATTTATCTCGCTGACCATCCAAACAAAATTGAGGTGGACAACATTTAGTTATCTCTAATTAATTAATTAAAGAAAGTATGAACAATTGTCATATTGACATGTGATATTAATAAGTCATAAAATTGACCCATGATATCGTAAAAAAAAACTATCTAGAATTTAAGAATTTCCATAATAAAATCCTGAATAAATCTTCATACTAAAAAATTTTATTATATATTTTTCAAAACGCACATATATTTACCTCATGTGTGTTACGTCTTTATATGAAAACAACTCTCTAGGCTGCCACGGTGTACTTTTATGCAGTTGCCACGGTGTAGCACCATCAAATCAAATGTTAGACGATTGAATTGTTTTAGGCCATTCATCTACAACCTCTTTCAACCTAACTACCTAACTAACTCTTTAACCTATACCAATATATCTTCCCCTCAACATGATATACACCCTCTAATACATATATTAATGATACCAAAACAACCATGTCCTGCAAAAATGACAGCTTTTGCTGCACATTTAGGTTCGGTAGTTCTAAACTACCCACTTCTCGTACTAGGGTTGGTGCAGGGCTTACATGAGTGTTCTCAATTTACACGGCTTTGAGTTCATGTAAAAGTCAGGCAGACCAAAACTCTGCTTGAGCATTCATGTAAAAGTAAGGCAGATTGTGACCAAAACTCTGCTTGCTAGCGTGATCCAATGGATTCTGGCAGATTCTGTACAAGGAAACTACACAAAGAGTAAGTAGATCAAACTGAGCCTATGTGCATTTAATAAATGCAATGGTTTTTAATCCATTGAAGAAAATCCAATTTGGTAAAACGTTGGCTCTTCAATGTATCCGTGTGTTGATCTTATGTCCATCTTTTTCATGTTCTCTACTTTGTAAATTGTTCAACGCTCTGTCCACCCATTAAAAAATGTTCTGCAGTCAAGATAGGTTTAAATTTAAAGTTTTATTGCTCTAATTTAAATCAGTAAATATTTATCTTAATTTCCAGGCCATGCAAAAGTTTCAGCATTAGGTTTCGCAAACAATGGTGGACTTTTCCAGGATGTTGGTGTTGCTGCTACGGTCAGCCATAAAAGCCTACTCATTGTTCTGGTTTTTCCGGTAGTTTCTACCATAGATTCCGGCCACCACCTTTTCCGGGTGTTTTTGAATTTCGACCCGTTGTCTCGAATGTTTAACTGCCTTATCCTCTATGACCTAATCTCTGTCCTTTCTGCAGACTACTTATTGCCAATTTTAGAACCGCGCAGATAATCTCTGATGCTTTCTGCCCTCACAGATATGGTCAGTCCTAGATTTATTTCAGAATATCACTTCTCCTTTAAGACGTGATTAGGTCAGCGTCCTAGGGATGCCAAAAGAATGTTTTTTGGAGGCGGGTTTTAATTTCTTCTCTGCGATTTAGATTCATCGAGGCCTACTCTGACGTTTTCTCTTTAAAAGCCTGTCTTTCCTCCTGAAAAATCACGTGGTCTTTGATCTTTGACAGCCGGGCTGACATCACCTCTATCATTTCTCCAGCTCTTTCATTCTCTCAGTCCGCTTTCCAAAGGCCCTGTCCTTGTACATGTCACTATTTTCACACGATCCTAGTGTGCTCTTGGTTCATGCACATCATCATTCCATCGATTTCCATGCATCTGTTTTTGATTTTCTTCATTCCCATGAGGTTGCCAGTTGTGTCCCTGCCTCTCTAAGCAAGTGCCACCTATCAATCGCATGCGGAGTCGGCTATTGATGTCACTCATATGATATCGTTTCTATGGCGGGATCTCATTTAGTTGATATATTTTCCTCCCATCAATCGCTTGGGGACGTTTTACAGCGAGACGATATCGACGATCATATTATCAAACAAGGTATTCATGGTTCTGTTCCTGATGCGCATCGTCCCATAGGTGGTTGCACTTATCAGAAGCGTCGTGGTCGCCGCAAGAGGCGGAAATCTTGCTACAAACACAACATGAAAATCAAAGAAGTTACGTTAGACTTTGATGATATTTGCAAGAGGGTGGCGAGCTTGGAGAAGAGGGAGGTTATTGGAAGGTGGTTGTTTCCGGAAAACTGCGAATTTGATACGGCTTCATAGATTAAAAAACAATGAAAATCTATATTAGGCTACACCCCAATTGTTAGTATTCTTATTAACGGTTGGTTTAGTGTTCATTTTATGGATGTCAAGGATGTCCATAAGATCACTAGCCGCACCTGGGTTCGGGGCCGTAGTTTTTTGCAGCTTATTCCTTGGTATGTCGGTTTTAATCCAGTGCTGGAGGCACCTCGCAATCGTATCATATGGATGAAGCTTCCGGGTCTACCCCTGGAATTCTGGACTATGAAGGCGCTTCAGACGATTGGCAATTCTATTGGCATCACAAAATATATCGATCCAAGCATTATTGGCGTCGGCAATAAAAAAATTGCTTGGATTCTAGTTGAATTAGAGTATACTGGTGGTCTACCTGGCGACATCGACCTTGTATGGGGTAATAGGAAACACCGCCAACGCATATATTTCTGGGGCATTCCCTTCCGGTGTCTTATATGCCATCGCACTGGTCACCTCAGGGAAAACTGCCCTTATCGACTACGCATGCATCGAGCGGATGCTGTTCCTCAAGCCAGAAAACTCGACAAGCAGAAGATCAATGGTTCGGGACCCGTTCTCGATGGTTGTACTGGTAATTCTTGTCCCCATGGTTCTGATGATGATGCTTTTTTCTCTGCTCTGGATCAATCGGATGGTATGCCCAATAATTGCCGTGT
Organism: Pinus albicaulis; assembly: GCA_034641835.2. Lineage (NCBI taxonomy): Eukaryota > Viridiplantae > Streptophyta > Pinopsida > Pinales > Pinaceae > Pinus > Pinus albicaulis. The sequence continues at coordinate 310,160,922 of CM076576.1, read as the reverse complement.
TTTAGCTCCTGAGTCTAATCATACTTCTCATATTGATTCCCTGCCGTCAGTTGGTTCACTTCACATGGAGGCAAATTTTCCTTCCAGCCCTGCTCCATTTCCTTCCGTGAACTATAAGGATGTTGATGGCCCTGTAGCACCTACTTTTTCCTATGTTGATGATTTTCTTAAAGGCCTCCCTATTATTACTGCTCCTCTTGCCCGGTCGATGGATGACCCTCCACTGTATTCTTCTTCGAATTTCCACATGGGTGAGTCTTCAGCTCATCCCCCCAGCTTGACCTGTAGTCCCCATACTACCCTGGATATGCCTCCTGTTTCGACAGATCCAGCCATGGATTCTCCTAGGAATACTGTGGATTCTGATCTAGAGGCTATATTGGCGAACCCTAATGTTGATATTGCGGCCCTCACTGTCTTTGACAGACCACCCTTATCGTCTGATAATATATCTTCATCTGCCAGAGGCACGTCAAAAGGGACTAGTAGACTTTCAAAAGGAAAATTCAAAGCCATTTCTCTTTTTTCTGATTATGATGATAGTCTCACTGAGATTCCTATCTCCATTAGTGAGGGTCCTCTGGATGATTCTCGGGCGCTTAGAGCACGCCACCCGGAGCCTGAGTCAAGATGAATAACATCATTTCCATGAATATTCGGGGGTTGGGCGATGCCCCCAAAGCTCATTGCCTCCGCGAGATTCTGAAGTCGGGTGATCCTATTATTTTTCTTGCTCAAGAAACCTTATGTGCCAGGGACAGAGCCATTAAGTTATTTCTCAGTTTCAAAATTGGATGGAAAGATGCTGCAGTTGATGCTGTCGGTCATTCGGGTGGTCTTATTGCGATTTGGAATCCGGAGATGGCCACTTTTAAGGCCTTCGGGTTCTTTGGGGGAATATTGTTGGCTGGTCACCTTAGAGGTTATGAGGATTATGTCTATATTATTAATTTATATGCTCCCTATCGCAACAGGCGTTCTTTTTGGCAACGCATGGCTGATTCAGGCCTTCTTGCTTTGCACAATCTCATATTGATGGGCGATTTTAATTCTACTATGAGACCTGATGAAGTATGGGGTTCAAATGCTAGATTCGATCCTCTTTCTCCATTTTTAAGTGATTTGCTATATGCATTTAATTTGACTGATATTCGTCCTCTTCCTATGCTGCCTACATGGACAAACAAGCGTGCCAACGACCAGTTCATTGCCAAGAGATTGGATAGAGCTATGGTCCATATTAACCTCGTGGATCGATGGAGCCTGCTTCGTTCAGATATTATTATATCAAATGTATCCGATCATATGCCCATTCGGCTATCGTGGAAATCTGTTTCTGTGGCTTGTGGAAGACCTTTCAAATTTAATAGGGTCTGGCTGGAAGATGTGAATTATTCAAAGATGGTCCATAGGATTTGGCTACAAAATATTGATGATGATAGCCTATCGGGTTGGGACCGTTTCCATCATAAGATCCAGAGTATCAAGAAGGCAACAAAAGAATGGGAAATCAAGAAAAAATCGGATCTTAAAAAGGAGCTCTCAGAGATCTCTGCGAAAATGGCGGACTTATTTTCTTCTTTTGTTGCTCTGCCCCCAGATGATGATGCTCTGAGGCTATTGCAAGATCTTGGTTCGAGAAAACGGGAGATTTTTCATATTGAAGAAGTTACTTGGCGGCTGAAGAGTAGAATGCTATGGCTTAAGGAGGGCGACCTCAATACTCGTTATTTCCACAAGTCGGCCAATGCTAGGCGCAACCAGAATTCTATTTGGCGTATAAAAAAGGAGGATGGCGACTATGTTTTCTCCACTTCAGACATTCAAGTCGAGGCCTTTTCATATTTCTCAAAGTTTTTCTCATGTGATCCATCTATTGATGATTCGAATCAAACATGGGTGCTCGAACAGTTTCCCAGGTTTTTTGGTGCGGATGACATTTCTGTCCTTGATCAGGTTATCTCCAGGAATAAAGCTCTTAAGGTCCTGAAGTCCTTCTCTCATGATAAGTGCCCGGGTCTCGATGGCTGGCCCTCTGAATTCTTCGTTCATTTTTTTTATCTCATGGGTGATGAGATCGTTGATATGTTAGAGCTCTTCCGATGCAGAGGATTCATGCCTGCTAATTTGAACTCATCTTTTATTGCTCTAATACCAAAAATTTCGGATCCGCAGTCATTTGCGGATTTCCGGCCTATAGCTTTGTGTAATTTGCTGTATAAGCTGTCATAAAAAATTATTGCAAACCGCATCAAATCAGTTCTGTCTGCCAACATATCAAAGGAACAATATGGGTTTTTAAATGGCAGATCTATTCATGATGCGATTGCTATCACCCAGGAGGTGGCCCATTCTATGCACTCTGCAAAACAAGAGGCTCTTATCATGAAGGTGGACTTGTTCAAAGCTTATGATTCGGTCGATTGGTCTTTTATTCGGTCTTTGCTGCTCAAGATTGGTTTACCAATCCGGATTATACGATGGATTATGGCCTGTGTTTCAAATGTTAGATACGCAGTTATTGTAAATGGTTTTCCATCTCGTTTCTTCAAGGCTGGTCGGGGATTGCGTCAGGGGTGCGCTCTCTCTCCCCTTATCTTTCTTATTGTTATGGACGATTTTAGTAGACTTATGCATTTTTCTGAACAGAGGGGATTTATTGAAGGTTTTGCTTTCTCAAACTCTGTCTCAACTTCTCATTCCTTATTTGTGGATGACTTATTGTTATTTGGTTATTTGCGGCGGAACCATTGGTTCTATATACACATAATGTTCTCGCGTTTCAAAAGTGCTACTGGTTTGGGCATCAACTGCAGTAAGTCTTTCCTTCTATATGAATATGGAGACATTCAGGAGATTATTTTTATTGCCGACTTCATGGGTGTCAGCAAGCGCCATATTTCAAATGGTTTCAAATATTTGGGTTTTTTCATTAAACCATGTGGATACAAGAATAGAGATTGGATTTGGATCCTTGATAGGTTGCGGGATCGGATTCAGCAATGGACTCATCGATGGTTATCGATGGGGGGTAGGTATATTCTAATCAATCGGTGCTATCTCAGATGATTGTTTACTGGGCTCATCTTCTTTTCATCCCCGCAGGTATTATTTCCAGAATTAATGGCATCATTTCTCATTTCCTCTGGAGTGGTGCCAAATCGGAGCGGAAATATCACCTCTGCAGCATGGCGGACATATGCAAGCCCAAGGGGTCGGATGGCTGGGGTATTCTTGACACACAGGTCTTTAATGGCGCCCTGTTAGCAAAATCATTCTGGAGATCCATTACCTGCCCGGGATTATGGAACGATATTATTAATGCCAAGTATTTTCAAGGGGATGTTCTGCTTTCAATTAGTTGCAACACTCTTACTTTTCCTCGTTTCATATCATGTATATGGCGCAGCTTTAGAAAAATCATTCCTCTTATTACTCCGCACCTTAGATGGAATTTCAGGGATGGTAGCCTCATTCCCATTGGCGCGATCACTCTTCTTCAGCTACCGCCTGAAAGTGGTCCTTCTCGGAATCTAATTCATGCTATTTCTATCCGCGGGATTTTTTTCTACTCTCAGATAATTCTCCAATGGTCTCATTCAGCTCCCATTTTCAAAACTGCGGCTCAGCTTGGTCTGGAGGGAGCTGTGGTCGATGACTAGATTTGCTTTTGGGATACTCTGCGCCAGGCTGGATTATGCTACGCTACAGGGGGTGACAAACTAGTATGGAGGGGTCCAATGAGAAGCCGATCATTGATAGTGAAAGATGTTTACCAGACCTTTTTTAATTCTTCTCATATGTTGCAGGGTCCAAGTGTTTTCCGTTTCTTCTGGAAAAGGAAAATTCCAATCAAAATTACTATTTTCGGGTGGCTTACATGGAAAGGCCGTGTCCTCACATGGGACAATTTGAGGAAGCGGGGTCATCATGGCCCGAGATGGTGTGTTTTCTGTTTAGCTGCAGATGAATCAATCTCTCATTTGTTCTTTTCATGCCCCGCTGTTATTCATATTTGGAAGTTTTTCAGCTCCTTCTTTTTGGACCCGTCATGGCTTCCTCTGGACTTCATGTCCGCAGCTTTGGAGTGGGATAAGTTGCACAGTCAGTTCCGATCGCTGCCATTTTACTTCGTTTGGGAGATTTGGCTAGCAAGAAACAAGAGGATTTTTTACCAGATTCCTATTCAGCCTCATAAGATCTATCTCGCCATTAAATCATGGATGGACGTGACTCCCTCATTTATGCCCGAGATTATTGATGGATCTCGTCGTATAAGACCACATGATATTTCCATTCCTGCTGTTTACTTTGACGGAGCTGCTGCTGATGGCACTACTGGTTGTGGGGCGTGGATCAAGATCTCAAATCACGAGCGATATCATATCTTTTGGAATGGTGGTCCAGGCTCTAATAACAAAGCTGAAATCATGGCTTTGTGGGGGGGATTGTTTGTGGCTTACGACCTTCAGATTCAGGTGGTTAAGATCTTTGGGGATTCCAAATTGGTGATTGGATGGATTACAAATGAATCTCATATGGATACTCCGCATCTACAAGGATGGGTCGAAAGGACCAGGCGGCTTGGAATCATTTAGAATGCCCCCATATCATCCATATTTATCGTGAGAACAATACTAGAGCTGACAGGCTATCCAAGAGGGGTCTTCTGGAGGATTTCGGCTTTTTGATGGTCACCCATTTTTTAAATGGTATTCAGACTGGGGTGTCTCACGTCCCTCTTCCTTAAATTTTATCTCAGTCTCTATTTCAGTTTGTTTTGTAGGCGGATGCTCATATGTCTGCGATATATTGAAGCTGGATGGACCTAGAAGTTTTAAGCTAGTCCATATGTCCTGTTTTTGTCATGAATCATTCCATATTTTGTTTCTTTGGGGGGCTGGACTCGCTTTTATCGTTCCCATATGGACTTGTCACCTTCCACATCAAGCGAGCGTGTTCTCCTACCGGCCTGTGTTTCTCCATCTTCTACTGTGCGGTCATTTTCTATTCTGGGCGTATCATTATTATATCCGGTATCTCTTATTCTCTGTTCACACATCCTCTGCAAGCGAGCGGGCTCATTGATGGTATGCGAGCACGATCATCAAATGCAAGCGAGCGTGGCAAGCGAGCGTGACAATATTCAAGCGAGCGTGTTTCTTTTGCTATATGGCAGCCCATTTGGTTTTTTCATCTATTTGCAGCTGATCCGTTTTCATGTTTGATCTATTTATATGATTCGGCCTGCAATATCATAATATTATCATCAATTTTGCTAGCTCAGGAGCATCCTCCTCTTATTTTTTCAATCAATTATTGATGCTTCTTGACTCTAACTTTCCTTTTGTAATCATATCCAGCAGTAGGAGTTATATAGGTTGATAATAATTTGTATCCAGGTCGGATCATGACCTGTTCATATGGATGCCCTCTCATTTTTGCTCTGTTCAGCTATGAGCAGATTTCTATGGGGCAGCGGATGGTGGATTTCTCGCTGTGTATCTCTACAGTTGAGATTATTTGAATATATACTGTATATATCACTAATATATTCAGCGTCTTTTTTCTTTCTGAAAAAAAAAATAAATAAATAAATAAAAATAAAAAAAATAGAATAGAGCACGTTCAGAGAATTCTCTCTCAGGTGAACTACAGAAATTCGGTTCGATTATTGGGCTGCTGCTCAAGAACCCTTCGTGGTGTATGAATACATTCTCAACGGGACCTTATTCGATCATTTCCACATGAACGCGCTTGAATATTGCTCTCCACACAGCAAAAGCACCGACTTATCTCCATTCAGCTGCGTTCTTTTCCATAAGAATTTTAGGCAAAATGAATTGGTGAATAATTATTTTTAGTAGTTTTTTTTATTAAAAGTTTTAATATACAATATAATTTGTAATTTGTAGTATTTAGTTTGTAATATTTATAAAATAATTTTGTAATTTGATGATTTGTAATATTTAGTTTGTAATATTTATAAAATAATTTTGTAATTTGATGATTTGTAGTATTTAGTTTGTAATATTTATAAAATAATTGGATTGAATGTAATAGTCATCATAAATCTTTAACAAGTTATCATTTTTTTACAAATTCTTAATTTTAATAAAAAAAACAATTATGATTATATGAATTTCAAAAGTTCAAAAAAATTTACTCATAACTTGAAATCTTCCTTTTCAATTTAATCATAACCGCCAAAGCCTCACACAATAATTAAATGAATACTTACATAAGGTTGCTAAATGTAAATGTCACAGTAAATGACTTGAAATCTTCCTTTTCAATTTAAACATGACAACCAAAGCCTCACACAATAATTAAATGAATACTTACATACTGCTGCTAAATGTAAATGTCACAGTAAATTCTTGCATTTGTTGGAATAAGTAGAAACCAGATAAAAACCATCGATTCAAACTGGATTTAATCTTTGAAAATTTCATTGCAATACATAAAATTTAAAATATAAAATAGGTATCAAAAATTTCACTCAGAAACATGTTTTTCGGCCGGAATTATGTTTTTCTTAATGATTATGTTTGACTATTACGGCAGGTATCTTTGAATTTCAAGGGCCTAGTACTCTGGAATGAATTAATTCTTATGCTGCAATAATCATGGAATTGCTGGCGTTACACTTAAATAATACTCTACGTTTAGGGTTTCTTGCGCTAGAATTTGTTTTTTTTTCAAATTTAATAAATAATTTATTTATAAGTTGTAGTAAAATCATTTCTAACTATGAGAATATGAGAATCTGGCCCTATGGGAGCAAGACTCTAGAGAATTTTTAAGGATATCTTCATAGTATGTTTAAAATTTAAATTATGTAAGAAATTTTTTCGGTGAAAATTACATGTAGGGAATTTTTGCCAATGCATTTCTAAGCAAAATTCATAATTTAAATTATTTTAAATTCTTTTTTTATTTTAATCTTTTAAATGTAGTGTTGAAAACAAGATTCTTTTTAATTTATTTTAGTATTGAAATTTGAGTTTACAAGTTTTTTTTTTTTAAATATTTTTATTATGTGTTATTTTATAAAGTTTTTCTTTTTTTTATTTTAATCTTTAATCAAATGTAGTGTTGGAAACAAGATTTTTTTAAATTTATTTTAGTATCGAAATTTGAGTTTACAAGATATTTATTAATTTTTTTTAAAATATTTTTACTATGTTATATTTACGCCGTAGGCGTCTTTATTTGAAAACAACCTCCTAGGTGTCCTCGTGTCATAATATGAACCCTTTGATCTTTTGTTAGACGATTGAAACGTCTTCCGCCCTTGGATCCACCAATTGAACTTTCAACTGCTCCTTGATCGGTTAATCTGTAACGACCTGCCTCCCATGTGATTAACTGTTCGTCTGTAACGACTGCTTCCTCATCCATCGTACCTGCAGCGCCGGCGAGGAGTCTGTGCTGGTATGGTATTCGTCGAGCTGTTGGACCTGGCTGTTGCAGTCGGAACGCGGAGTAATCGAGGTGGCCGCACCTGAAGATTTGCAAACCCTCGCTCTGAATTGGGCGGACGTTATTGACGCAAAGAAAATGGAAATCACGCCTCTCACGGGCGGCATGACCAATGAGATTTTCAAATGCAGTTGGCAGACCAGAGAGGGGGAAAATCCCGGGAAGGTCCTGCTTCGAAAACCCAGGAAGGTCCTGCTTCGAATCTCTGGAGATGCGAGTGCAAATGTGTTTTTTGATCGAGAATATGAGATTCCGGCATTTCAGTGCATTTCCAGGCTCGGGCAGTGCCCCCTTCTCTTAGGTTCCTTCCCTAATGGCCGCATTGAGGAATTTCTGAATGCCAAGGTAAGTTTTTTAGATTTTGCAACTAATTCTTCAATGAAAATAACTTTCTTTAAATCAAAATCATTGAGGGTATTGCAATCCCTGGTGAATGGCGCTGGCCCATACATATGGCGGAATCCATGGGCTTGTGCAATGCCGGCCCGACGTCTCTGACCATGATTGCCAAAGCGGTTCCGCTGCAGCGTCACAGAGAGCTTTTCAAGGCTGCCCCAACTCCATAAGCGCTCGTGTTCAATTCCAATTCTGCTTCATTCGCTATGAAAATTACAATTTCGCCTTTACTCTCGATACCAGCGTTGCCTATGAGGCTACCATAATATTCATGGTTTCAATCACACTCTCGGGAATCTCATGGCAAGTCTCGCACAGAAATCTCCCTTAAAGCTTACACGTCAATAGAGTAGCCACCGGAGCAGGCGTGGTGAAACATTCTTCATAATGCTGTTATATTTGTCATAAAACGGATTTTATATAAATAAAGGCTAATATATAAATTGCTATAATAAATAGATACATTCTTCATAATGCTGTTATATTTGTCATAAAACGGATTTTATATAAATAAAGGCTAATATATAAGTTGCTATAATAAATGGATAATCTTTTACTATATTAATGCTGTTATAATTTAAATTTTTTATATGTTTAAAATTTGAAACTTAAATTTTAATTATTAACAATTTTAAAACTACCCAAATATGTTACGATTACAAGTGTTAACATATTATCGCTAGATTAATATATGATTGATGATATATATTAAATAAAAATATATGAATAAATGCTGGTATATAAATCGCTATAATACGTAGATAATGTTTTATTATATTAATGCTGTTATATTTGTCATAAAACGGATTTTATATAAATAAAGGCTAATATATAAATTGCTATAATAAATGGATAATCTTCTACTATATTAATGCTGTTATATTTATCTTAAAACGCATTTTTTTTGTGGACAATGTTTTACTTACCATATATATCATTCACTCTAACACTATGAAAGTCCTAATGTCGACTTTTTTTTTTATTATTATTCAACACGAGAAGAAAAAAACAAAAAAAGAAAAACAAAAATGACTACATCCAAGGAATTTCGTTGGCTAAGAAATAAACTGTGAGCAAGCAGCAACGCAGCTAATTTGGGTGCCAAGAAGAGCACCGCCACCCCGCTCTTTATAACACCAACAAAATATGAGGGTCTGCACAATTCACAAAATAACATTTCATCTTCTGTTAAATTGGGTGTCAATAGAGATGGGTGAGGAGTTCGGATATTGAGGCCAGAGCTCATGACATGGTTAGCCTTGTCATGAACAGTAATAATGGGAAACTTTTTACAGTCAAATCTACAGTCCGTTATACTTGGTCAATGTAGAATAAGTATATGAACTCCTTGAGCGAGTGCTTAGTGAATATTTACAGTCAAATCTACAACCCGTTATACTAGTCAATGTAGAATAAGTATATGAACTATTTGAGCGAGTGCTTAGTGAATATTTGATTGGAATCCAAAACATGATAAACTAAAAAAATTAAAATTCCCACTCCCACGTTCCCATGTCAAACCCTTCCACGTACCAGAAACGTGTCCCCGTTCCAATGGTCGTTACGTAAGAAATTGGAAAGTTTCGGTCCCGTTCGAAAGCTCCCAGGAACGCGGGAACAGCTGGAACGGGTTCCCTATATGTCGGTAACCGTTCCCGTGTAACTAAGGTTTGTTAGCTTTTAGATACTATATTCAAAGATTATGTTCAACTATAGTTTTATCTATATATGTACTCGCTTAGTGAACGCATAAGAAAAATGTAGAGCACAACTTATTTTCCAATAAATAATTTCCGTCTTCTATAATTTCTACCTTGCTTCCATGTGATATCCATATCAACTTGTCTTTACTTATAGCAAAACCAAAACCGATAAAATCAAATACAAGTTTTTAAAGAAAGGTAGTGTACCGGAAAAAACTAAACATTTTAAATTTTTAATTTTGATACACTTTTAGTATCTCCACAATAAAAGAAAAATAGATCCGAATTAATAAACTAGAATTTTTTTTATAATAATAAGCATTATAGATTTTATAAAATTCAACTAAATCCAAATTAATAAACTAGATAATTTTTTATACTAAGCATTACATATTTTACAAAATTTATATTTTAGCATAATTGCTAAATTTTCAGTTTTATTGATTTGTTGAATTGCAGCTCTTGCTCCTGAAAAGAGGTGGCCAAAGAGGTGGCCAAACCATCTACGTGGGTGTTTTGGGTGATTATTCTCGTAAACTCATTGAGTGTTTTGAGGTATAAATGAATTTTTATTCAGTGTTTTATAAGCTATTTAGTATTTGTCATTATCAATTCATGGTTGGAAAAAATGATCTTGTCCGATTCTTGTTTGTTTGATCAGGTTGTTCCAGGAATATCACAGATTAGAGAAGGATACAATCCAGCAACATGGGTATTGGAAGTGAATTCCATAGTTGCTGAGGAAAAGCTTGGTCTAGAGTTTGATCTCAGTTCCATAGCTGCTGAGGAAAAACTTGGTCTAGATTTTGCTGACATCTACAAAAAATCGGCACTATAATTGTAGGTGTTTTTTTGAAAAAGAGCCCTTTTTATTGTGCATCTCTAATTTCTTTAACTTATCTTTTCTAACATAATTTCTCCCAAGGAGTTGTAATTTTTTAAATCCTTATTTCACTGTAAGGTTGTTACGATTTCAGATGGAATCGAGCCCTTATTCAAGAGCTAAGCACCAGTACTCCTGGCTTGTAGGATCTGAGTTTTCCAACACAGTATGCACAGTCCTTTAAGGTTCAATGCTTGGCATGCTTTTGGAAGAAACATTGGTCATATTGGAGGAATCCACACTATAATGTTGTGAGGTTTTTCTTCACTATAGTGGTTGCTCTAGTGTTTGGGACCATAACCTCTCTTTCGAATTTTCTTAGCTCGACAAAAATACAAATTATAGATTTAATTAAGTGAAAGCTATAAATGGTGAATGGTCTGCTTTAAATGAATGAACAACCACCAACAAAAGTGAGTGGATAGTGCACAATCTTTTCCTGCCTTTTCTAAAATTGGCCAAAATCACTACAGATATCTTGCTTAGCAACTATTGGATCTCTTTAAGTATCTTTAAGAATCTTACGGCGTTTCCTTTGCAACATTTGGTGATGGTGCAATTGCTAGTTTATAAAGTAGTTAAACATAGTTATAAGATTTTTGTTTTTGCTTTTAAAATTTTATTTATATGTTTTTTTATTAATTAGATTATGTTTGTATTACAAATTGGAAAGTCACTAATTATTTACTTATATGGTTTGTTATTCTTGTCTTTTTTGGATGACGTTGAATTGGAAGTTTGATAGTTTTTTAGCTAACAGTAAAACTTTACTATCCACTTTTTTATTTACTATCCACTTTTTAAATTGAAACGGTTATTCACTGATTTAAGGTGTTTATATATTCTCATAGTAACCCATTAATGTTTATGTATTTTTATTGTTGTCACATAAATTAATGTTTATTTCTTTTGAATGATGTAGCCATTGAGGATGTTCTTGTCTTTTTAATGCTATGATGTAAATTATTGTTCATTTATTTTCAATGATATGAGATAAAGATTATAATTACACATTGAGGTTTATGTTAGATTATTTGTAAAGATTATAATTACACATTTAGGTTTATGTTAGATTATTTAAATGAGTAATTAGTTTTTTTGGTTGAAATTTTTGAAAAATGAAAAATGTATGATTACTCAAGAGGAAAAATGATGAAATTACTTATGTGTTTATCAAGGGATTTTGTAAGTTATATCATTAAATACCTAAGTTATACCATAGATGAGTTGTTATGCTTTGTGGTTTTGATGTAATCTTTTTTTTCCCATTGAAAATCTATTTTTTGGTACTTACATACAGATGGTTCTTAGAGAAGAAAGGGTTATACTAATCAAACACCTCATTTTTTAAACTTCTTAAATGATGAAATTTCATCTTAGGACCAAAGAACTCATACTTATCTAAAAATGATATTAACATGCATAGTTATAACCAAATTATGTAACTGAATAATTGTTGTTCACTCTCTGTAGTGAGCATTTCCTCTATACTACTCTTCCTTACCTGCATGATTCATGTGAGAGCATTTCCTCTATACTACTCTTTTCTATGTTACTGCTAGTTTGCTAGTTTTAATTATGTCGTAAGGCATTCTTATTTGAAAACAACTCCCCTCACTCTCACTATGTCCATGTCTGAGTCATTGGATCAAATGTTAGACGATTGAGATGTTTTAGGCCATTAGATGCACAAGTAAATAGTTTTATAGATATATTTTATAATGTTATTTTTTTTCTTATTAATAAGTTAGATTGACTTTAGGTTTTGGTGATTTTTAAGTTAAAATATTGTTATTAAAAAATTGTTATATTTTTATATGTAAATGTAAATAGATTTATATATGTTATAATAAGTTAAATTGAATTTAGGTAATAAAATAAAATAATAATATACTATAAAAACAGCCCATGGCAAGCCCCGGAAGTGATGATTGATGCTATGTGATTCATTTCACTAGTTTCAATCCCACTTCTTCACCCCTGTGAGCATCACCCGATGCAATGAGTATTAAGTGGACTATTCAAAAACATGAAAAATTAGTTAGTTACGACTACCTCTCATGGAAATGGTCATAGATGAATGACTAAATTAAAGCAGTTGAATCCCAAAAATGATATCTAATATAATGCATTGTGGAAACCCCTCATACTTAAAATACTAAGAGTAAAGGGATATTTTCTTGAATGGTTCATGAGGCACAATAGTTGCTAAGGTTTTGCAAATGGGGTAGCAAATTAAGTGGGCTTGATTGTGGGGAAAAAATCCACAGTTAGGTGCGCTTAAGCCAGAGGAGTTCTGGGATGGGTGACCTCCCAGGAAGTCCTGGTTACCGAGTGTAAGCCCAGGAAGAAATTAGTGAGTTACGACATCGATGAATGACTAAATTAACGCAGTTGAATCCCAAAAATGATATCTAATATAATGCGCTGCGGAAACCCCTCATATTTAAAATAGTTTTTCTTGTTCTATATTATTTTTGTTACAACTATTTTATTATTCCAAAAATACATGGTTTTTTTTTTATATATTATTTATGTTACAACTATTTTATTATTCTAAAAATACATGTTTTTTTTTATTATATATTATTATTTATTTAAATTTCCAAATTATTTTACAGGAATGAATATTAAATTTCTTCTGTTAAAAAAAAACTATATACATATCTTTAATTACCTAATTGTGGCTAAAAAAATTACATGTTTTTTACTTTATAATCATAAAATAATTTCACATTATATGATGTCAAACTTACTCAACTTTTTATTCTAAAATTTTAAACAAAGTTTTTCACTACATAATTTTAGCTTTTATAAATTTTTTTATTTTTCAATTGCAAACAAAACTTACAAAAGAAAAAACCCACTCAGTCCTTCCTGTAAATTATAGTTTTACAAAATTGACACTATGTGATTAACAATAAAGTAAGTTGAGACAACCCTAAAGGGTTTTTTGTACATGTCTTATCTCTAGAGTCTTATGAAGAGAGAATGTATTCTAGTTTATAACCTGATCCACAATCAAAGAAAATGGCTAGGGATGTCACAAGTTATCATTCATACTCTTAGCTGAAATGGATCCTATTAGATGCATGGTGGCCAGAGACACTAAAAAATTCAAAAAATAGATATTGAAGTTCTCAGTTGAAATGGATCATATTAGATGCATGGTGGCTAGGGACACTAAAAAATTTAAAATAGATATTTGTTATGACATCCATATTGTCTACAAACCATCCAAATTTCTCATCTTATACAACAATTTCTAACAATAACTGCTCAATTTACTCTCCAATTTTTGAAACCCCAACCCATGTTGGGGAGATCACAATGTAAAATCAAATGTTCTTATGTTCTTTTTAAAGGGTTCATAAACAAAACAAACAATGAGAAAGTCAAGATTGTGGTATAATAACTGATTTTTAAATCATTGTGACAAAAAATACATCACATTAGCTCACAAAATATATCTAATGCTATGGCGGTCGGATATGTAGATGAACTTGGAGTAAACTCTATTTATGTTAATAAAAATTCTCTTTATTTACATCTATGCTAGATAGATTGTACTTGAATGTATTTAAAATGTCTTATTTGAGTTACATGCTCATTTCATGCTTGTTTCAAAGGATTATTAATCACCGGATTTTCACCTCAATTTCCTATTTCAATATCTATAACAAAAATTTTATATATATGAACAAATTATGTTAGTTTACATATATGTTTTCACCCACAATTGTCTATTTCAATATCTATAACAAAATTTTCTGGTTGATAATTCTTATAATCAATATTTTTGAAACCTCCACGACCTGCTTCCATGGAAGCAAAATTTGTCTTTCATTCCTTCAGGACGACTTTGTCTTTCATTCCTTCACGACGACTCCTTATCTACAATAACTTATTTCATTATGTTGGTTTACATATATGTTTTCACCCACAATTTCCTATTTCAATATTTTTCTTTTCATTCCTTCACTATGGCTCTTTCTCTGCAACAACTTATTTCTTCTAGGCTACTCTTTCCTATGCTATTGCCTTAAGGCATTTCTTTTGCAACATATGGTGCAATTGCTAGTTTAAGATTCTTTTCATTTAAAAAAACTGCATTATTTTTAAACTTTGTTGATTGATCTTTTTTATATTTTTTCCTAAAATATAGTTTTTTTTTCTCAATTGAAGAAAGAAATTATGAAAAAATTATATTTGGTGGTTGGAGTAGCTTTCATGCATATATAGTTCAGTCTGAGATTGAGATTGAATCACAAGAAATCTAGCCTGAGGTTGAATCACAAGACCTGTAGTGACCAAACCTCTCTACTTAACCCACTTAAATCTCCATATCTACCTAGCTTCAGAAAATAACCACCATCATCTCCATATCCACCTCAACTTAGGAAGACCATCATCTCATAAAATACTGGTAGAACTACTTGCAAATTCTCCATATCCACCTCAACTTAGGAAGATAACCACCAACATCTCGTAAAATACTGATGGAACTACTTGCAAATCTATTCCATACACCAAAACTCCAAAAGTCAGAAATGGAATTGCATTCATATTGCTCGTATCAGTGTTGAGTCCACTTTTACTTTGATGACAACCGGAGTCTAAGGCATGTTATGAGGCGTCATTAATTTTTTGCATGCTCCTTTTGCTCACAGGAGATTCTGTGCTTGGCCGGCAGTTGCCTGTAGGATATGTGAAGTAGCGTCTCATAAGTCATAACTGTGGCGTGGCGTTCCATGTCCGAATATTGCATGCGTTCATGTCCACCTGCCATTTTGACCTACCAGAATGCACCCCTTTAATGGTTCATGCTTGCTAGTTCTTACATGTCTCGCAAAATTGTTCATGTCTTCTCTGAGCATTCAACGCTCTGGCCATAATGCAACTTTTATAGGGTGCCCATGTTGTCTGCTTATTTCTCGATATGCTTTCTTAAGCAGAGAAAGGTTTACCAAAGCTTCAAGGTATTTGACCTAGAGGGCCGAAGAGCTTAAAAGGTAGTGTCCAAATTTTATAAAGTAGGGAAGAAAAGTGGAGTGCACAGAGACTTTTCCTTACAGTCATGGACAGGTTGATCAGCCCAGAAGAGCACGAATGTCTAAAACCTCTGAGGGTGAGGTGGACAACAAGAACACTGATCTTGTTGTGTCCAGTAAACATCGCCTGGATTGGCTTCCTCGTGTCCAATAATGTCTTCTACAAGCAGATGCCTTTCAGCAGGTGTGCTTGATGCATAACGACTGGATAAGGGCATGGCTTTTCTTAGCATATTGGGAATATCCATGACCTGGTCTTGGCTCTCTTATAAAAGCTGAGTTTGCCCATAGAATTTTTCTCTCTAAATGGTATAGATTCATGGGACATTTCGTGTGCCTTTTCCCCTCCATCATTCTGGATAAGACAATGGAGAGGCCAAGGAACTGGTGCAGGATAATGGATTTCGTTATTACATTTGCTATTGGTTTAAGCTTTGTGGCTGCACACCCGGCATTGTTTTCTGAGGATTTTAAAGTCACATCAGCAGCTAACCATGTGAAGGTAATGGCGGACAAGTCAATAGAGCTCATCTTGGATAAAAATTCAGGTGGGTTTTGATGTAAGTCCTGTTTCTGATAGTTATAGTTTATGAAAGTTTTTTATTGGAATTTGTTTGGAAAATATTATGCAGCAAGTCCTCTGTGTAATTTTCATTTGGTTGGGCAGGTGCAGGATTTGTATCGAAGCATGAGTACATGTTCGGTCTTGTAAGCATGAAAATCAAACTTGTGGCAGGGGATTCTGCCGGGACTGTCACTGCTTTTTATGTGAGTATTCATGATCTCTGTTATTGAACAATTCAATCTGAAATAAGATTAACACAATTTCAATTTGAAATAAGATTAAGATTTGTTTCAAGTGCGAGACCAAATCAAAATAAAATATAATATAAGTTTTTTTAACTTTTTCATCCTCCTCTGGAATATTAAGGAACCAAGTGAGTATTCATGATATCTGTTACTGAACATTTTAATCTGCAATAGGGTCACTGTTTTTAATCTGAGTATTCGTGGTCTCTGTTGTTGAACATTTCAATCTGAAACAAGGTCACTGCTTTTCATGGGAGTATTCATGATCTCTGTTATTGAACATTTCAACCTGAAACAAGATTTGTGAGTTTTTTATGTGAGTATTCGTGATCTCTGTTGTTGAACATTTAAATCTGAAACAAGGTCACTGTTCTTCATGTGCGTATTCATGATCTCTGTTATTGAACATTTCAATTTAAAACCAGATTTGTGTTAGGTGTTAGAACAAATCAAGAATAAAATAGAAACTATTTTAATTTTGATCATTTAAAATTTTTCATCCTATGTTCATCCTATCCATAGGAGTCAAATGAATTGTTCACAACCCAGCCCTCAGCCCAGGGTAATTGTCCATGATACTAGCTTAGGATAAAAAAAACATCGAGAGATAAAGAATCCGATATAAAGAATTATCGAGAGATTCGAGAGAAGTGGTGGTGTCTTATGATACAATTGATGGATCCCACTAGACACGGGGACATTTGACATGATGACAAATTTATGTGGAGTCTTTCACAGAGGACAAAGACAAATTTATGTGGAGTCTTTCAAACAGGACAAATTTACCTGGAGTCTTTTTGGAGCCTTTTATCTTTTAAATATATTACATTAATTAAAGATAAATACAAAGATAAATACAAGACTTCACCAAAAAAACAAATTTATCTGGAGTCTTTCTCATTGGACACGGGCAAATTTATCTAGAGTCTTTTAGCTTTTAAATAGGTTACATTAATTAAAGATAATTAAAGATAAATACCGAGCTTATAAATAGATTACATTAATTAAAGATAGATATGATCAAAACCATGGGTTCTCAAAAACTTTTTAAAACTTAGAGCTTCAAACCAACTGTCAAATGTCAAGTCAAGTTTACCTGAACCACCTTGAATCCAAAGCAATAGTTGAAACTCGAAACCATCTTCAAATATCAAGTCAAGTATACATGAACTACCAATTAATATCAAGGTTACCTGAACCACCCTAACATCGTCAAATATCAAGTCAAGTATTAATGAACCACCAATTAATATCAAGTCAAATTTACCTGAACCACCCTAATTAGGTATCCACTGCCTTAGTTTACCTGAACCACCCTAATTAGGTATCCACTGCCTTAGTTTACCTGAACCACCCTAATTGAATATCAACCACCCCCTCATGTAGATTGCAGAATATTGAGTCAAATGTTAAATCAAGTTTACCTGAACCATGCTGGGCATTCTCATGTAGATTGCCGAATATCCCAGAATAATATTTGGGAATCTGGTCATATCAAATCAAGTTTCCCTGAACCACTATAATTGTGTATCAACAGCATTAGTTTACCTGAACAACCCTAATTGGGTATAACTACCCTAACAATTGGATATCCTCATATAAATTGCAGAGTATTTAGTCAAATGTCTGAAC
The DNA here is from genome assembly GCA_034641835.2 of Pinus albicaulis. Lineage (NCBI taxonomy): Eukaryota > Viridiplantae > Streptophyta > Pinopsida > Pinales > Pinaceae > Pinus > Pinus albicaulis. The sequence continues at coordinate 310,142,962 of CM076576.1, read as the reverse complement.
TACCCTAACAATTGAGCATCTTCATGTAGATTGCATAATATCCCAAAATAATATCTGGGAATCTAATCAGAAACAATACGCTGAAATAATGTTCCTGACTCTCGTCAGGAGAAGGGAATTATTTGACATATCTTTATCATCAAATTCAGAGAAAGGAGAGAGAAATTGTTTGACATATTTTCACCGTCAGATTTTGGGATATCCTGCAATCAACATAACTTCAGCAGTAGCAATTTAGGTGGGGTAATCTGCCATAATTTCAGCACTAACAATTTAGGTTGTGTAATCTGCATAATGTGATTCACCGTGACGATTTAGGTTGTGTGATCTGCATAGTGTGATTCACCGTGACAATTTGGGTTGTGTGATCTGATTAAAATTATTGTACAATAAAATGGGTTGTGTGATATGCATAGCGTAGTTAAAATTTTAAATGAAACATTATTGTACAATAAAATGGGTTGTGTGATCTGCATAGCGTGATTAAAATTTTAAATGAAACATGAATACTGTAGTGATATATGGTACAATAAAAGCTATCACAGTCATTTATCTCATCTTCCATTCTTCCTCTCCCTGAAGAAGTTCTCCATTAAGAATTGAATGACGGGTGCTCTGCATATGTGATTATTGCTAATTGGGGTTAATTTCGAATATATATGCAGATGAGCTCAGACAAGGAGGAAGTGCGCGATGAATTGGATTTCGAGTTTTTGGGGAACAGATCAGGCCAGCCTTATACCGTTCAAACAAATGTCTATGTTCTTGGGAAGGGTGGCCGAGAGCAGAGAGTGAATCTCTGGTTCGATCCTTCGCTGGAATTTCACAATTATTCCATCCTCTGGAACCATTATCATATTCTGTGAGTACTAAATTCTATTTGGCAATCTAAAGCAATTAATTTTGTTGATCAGAATGTCACACAGCGTTTAGTCTTGAACTGGATTCATCAACGGGCGGGATAATGCAGGTTTTCTGTGGACGAAATCCCCATTAGGGTTTACAAGAACAACAAAGCCAGAGGCGTTCCATTCCCGAGGAATCAGATGATGGGGATCTTCTCTACTCTTTGGGAAGCCAATAACTGGGCGACGAGGGGAGGGCTTGAGAAGATCGACTGGAGAAAGGCCCCATTCGTGGCCGCGTACAGAGATTTGGAGATCGATTCCTGCGAGTTCCCCGGCAACACGAGCTGCGCGTCTAATACCAACAATTGGTGGGAAGGGTTGAGTTACAGCAACCTGAGCGCTAATCAAGTGAGGTTGTACAAATGGGTGAGGATGAATCACATGATTTATGATTATTGTAGAGACAAGTCCAGGTATCCGGAGCCACCCATAGAGTGCACTGCTGGTATCTGATGTCTGTTAACGCTCGATTTGGTGCCTCTGCCGGTCACGGCAGATCTGAAAATCTGAAAAAGTTCAGCCCAGACTTTTCTATAAATTAGATATTACACAGTTATTCAATTACTGGGTACAAATATTTGTTGAATGCTGTATATAAATTTTCACTATATATTTGGAGATGTTACGTATCCAAGTGAATATATACAGAGATATTTGCTCGGAAAACGTTTTGCATCTAGATGAAAATATTTTCATCTGGTAAATATAGGTTGTATATTTAAAAGTGACAGGTATTCAAGTGAATGTATTTAAAAAGTGTATATAAAAATAAAAAATTGATATATTTTTTAATGTGGGTTATGTGTGCTTAAACATGGACCTAAGCGGAGGTACACCAAAGAGGATTGTGGATTTTTAAATTGGAGTGTCGATTTGTATTTTGGATATTGTATCTTGCATATTTACTTATTTACTTAATATATATTTAATTTTTTGTCATTCAAAAATGTTTTTATTATAGAGATCATCTCTACGACCTCTATTCAGTTTATAGAGATTATTTCTACAATCCTTATTCTCTCATCTCATTTTGATAGACTTTTTGAGATTGGAGCTGGAAAACACCATAAAAGACAACTTATATACATTACTTCCAAAAGGCTTTCTAGCCTTAGCATAGCTTAAGTAAATAAAAAAGGAGCCATAGTTGATAGCTACGTATCAAGGGGGGATGAGGGGGGAGTACAGGGGGGCGGCAAAGAAACCGACTCGATCATGCATGTGGAAGTCTATATGCTCCACACTCGCTTCCAAACTATGAAGGTGGTCATTTGTACAACGATGATGGCGTCAGAGACTGTCTAGCTGCTCTAGAATTTCATTCTGGCTATACTGGATGTCATTGAAATAAGCCATGATCCCGTTTATGTCTTCATACTTGTGGTTCCTGAGGATATCCATATTGATTTGAATGTGTCGGAGCCCCTCAGTAACAGATTCCATGGTGATCGGAGCTACCATATAACCAAGTGAACGAGCTGGAGAGAGGTTCTCGGTATCCTCAGACTCCTAACAGCCCAAATTGACCGAGGATGCTCTAAGACCCAGCTCAGGATGCCTCCCCTAAAATTGTTGCCCAACCCTGCGGTGACGGCAACCCCGTTGATGGGGCATGGAAAAGAGCACCAAACCGACCTAACCGACCAGTAGCATAGGCAAGCCCTGAAGGAGCAGCAATAGAGCACCTATAAAACCAAACACAAATGTTAGAAACACGAAATCACCCCAAGGGAGGGGATTGCACTAGTTCACACGCTTCCCATCTACTAGAGCAAGACCAGCAATCTGTTGTCCACACCGGACGATCGAGCAGTAAAAACCAAGACCACCACCCTAAATTCCCTCCACCACAGACAAACCAATCACAATTTAACAAGGAGAAACACCCAAAACTCTCCCCAGATGCCTCAAAGTTGTCCCCACACCAGGCGACGCCTAGGAGAGACCACAGAGAGGCTGCAACCTTGCAGCCACCCAACACTAGGTGGACAGTATTCGAAACATATAACCAAGTAAAAAAGCTGAGAAACCCAAATTTCTTACCCCACTCAGAGTTGTGAAGGTTCGGGGAGAGGATTTCACTAAGCACAAGCTAGTGTTGGGCCAAATCTTTAAGCCAACCTAGATCTACGTCCGTTCACGTGCTCGAGTCCTAGGGACAAAGCAAATGATCAACTCGCAACCGCACCTCATCACCTCGAACCTCCACAGTGCCTCTCAACCATGGCCAAAACCCTGGGGAGCCACCATGGCTGCAGGCCCACACACCTTGCTTGCCAAAATTCATCGCCCAACGTACCACACTTGGCTACCTCCCGAGCCTATCTGCAAATTTAAGGACGGATATGGTTGGATCTTCCCTCGTGTCAGCGAAGTTATTACTCAGATTACACATGGTGTTAACTTAAATGAGTGCGTGGAGCTAGAGCATGGCCCAAGGGTCGCTCTAATGACACTTGTAATGTTGATTGGGCACCCGCAGCGGGAGTATTGACTTAATATATATATATATATATATATATATATATATATATATATATATATATATATATATATATATATATATATATATATATATATATGTAAGTTAATATATTATTTATCTAGGATCACTTAGTGGTTGGCACAATCATTGAAATTGAAGCTTCACCCAATTCCATCTTTTTCATTAAATTTAGATTTTGAGAGTATTTTTCATTGAATCTAAGTTAATGTATCATTTGTTGAAATAGAATATTCTCACATTAAACAATTTGGTGGTGTTGTAGCCGCTACAACACCACTTAAATACAGGTGTATTCAAAAATTTGAGTTACACCCTACCCCAGCCCCCTTTGCTCGCTCAGCGCTTTAAGTTTTCAACTCAGCCTTCAATCGGTAATATCCCTTTGACCTATTTCGTCCCAACCCTATCACCGCACCCTCTTGGAGCATGGTCATGTTTATTTAAAGAAGGCCTTCTATGTGAATGAATCATGAAGTGTCAAGGTCTACTACGATCAATGGTTGCACGAAAATATAAGTTTAAGCTAGTTTCCAAACCTAGAGATGCTCAAACAATTGACTTAATTTACATTATCTTAGGTTGGACATTTCAATGTTGCTACTCCTCTAATGAGCTATTTGTCTTGTCATTTTCCTTTTCTTTTCTCATTATTACCGAGAGCTGACTTATTCTCATGTTATTCCTTCCAGGAAATTGGTCAAAGATTCTATCATTATACACCGAACAACGTATATGTTTCATTAAAAGATCCATTAGCACGAAATCATTAAAATACTCTGCGAGATGAGGTTCCAATTGTCCATGTGAGCTACACATACTCATCAAAGGGGTTTTGAACATGGCATGATGATACCCTCTCCAACACGCGGTGATTCTTCAACATATGTCATAGTTGGTATTCAATGCGAGTAGAGGATTAATCCCTTCAACTTTGGGCTATATTAGAACATCCAAAAGCCTTAGAATTCGCTTGGTAACCATGGTAAAGAGCCAGCGCACTTTGAATAAATGTGTAAATATGTAAATGGCCCAAGAAAGATTCTAACAGTTGCACGTTGTGGAATAAAAAAGTCATGATACGGCATAGGCATAAATATGTCTTCATAAATTGCGCGCCTTATTGGCCGCCCAAGGAGTCATATTTCGTGAAAACGTTGGCATGTAATGAGTACATATGCGTTGTGGAGCCTTGTTAATTAGGAGGAAAGGTAGCCAGAAATGGATGGTCTTGCACAATGACCAATTCAGGTTTCTTGGAGGTGGAACAAAAGTTGCACAATCAAGGGAGGAATATTTGCGACTGCGTTAAGATTTGGTGTTCATTTTGCAATCCATATCTACTGGAAGCTCATGAGAGAAGGAGGAGCTTACCACATAAGCAGAATACTGGAAAGTATTCGTAAAAAAAAAGCAATGTACGTAGGCTTGGCTAGAAAGTACGTAAAGTTTGGAACATTATGGATATGAAAGTAAATATCGAAGGGTTCGCATCTACTCTAATAAGCTGAAGATGCTCATATGGGTCACACCAATCATGAGCAACCCAAATCAGACCGCGGTCATAAATCACAGGCCCTGTGTTCGATCCACATACAGGGATGACATTCATTACCCAACACATCCGCGACATCTAGTATAATGTTACCCCGGGCCACACAAAGAAGAAAGAGCGCAACCTGATGAAGGCCATTTGCAGCCAGCCGAGAGAAGGAATGCGACTAGTCGCAAAGTCGCATGTGTTGAAGGAGTGACGTGGAATGCGAGTTGTGGGGGGTTGCGACTCTGCGACCTCATGGAGTCACGTTGCCGAGACTGCATCCATGCGATGTGTCTAAACATCCAACCAAGTCACGAGACCGGAGCGAAGCTGGCCTGACAAAATCGAAATAAAACAACAACGTTCATGGCTCTCAAATTTAGCGTTAACGGGTTTGAGGTTACTCTGGGTACTCGCACTCCTCCACACAGTCTCTGCCAAGGTAGCATGGTCACCACTGTTGCCGCGAGCATGGTTTCCAAAAGAGACACGCACGGTCGCAGAGAGGCACTTTCATTTTTCTCAGTCGCAACCTGCACCATCAGTCAAGGGCTGCAACCCAACCTCCGCGCGACTACGCGACCTCTACCAAGTTGCAAGGTCGCAAAACAATGCGCCCAAGGGAGCCTACAACTTATGCGACTACCCAAATATGCGACTGTCACCCAAGTCGCAAGGTTGCAAAGAAGTGCACCCAAGAGAGATCGCGACTGGTGCGACTCTCCGACTGTGCGACCTCCACACCATAATTGCAACCTCACGCCAATACGGCTCCCATGCCCGTCAAATTGGAAATCGCACTCTCAGGCATTCAAACCACATAAGGAGGTCATGCACTCAAGTTACGGTAGGTGATAGGTGCCTTGAGAGGCATTATCATCAGAGATGAAGTTGTATGAGAATAAAGGGCATTGTCCGTTGTGCTTGCCTGCCCACATACAGTCGAGGTGCCATAAGAAGAAGAAGAGGACTCACCTTCACGCATAGTTGAGCAAACACTAGGGATGTGCCAAGGAGATGTGCGCATGTGCACATAGTGGCTTTTTCAAGGACCTAATGGCACACTACATTTTATTCATGCAAAGAACATACAAGACAGTGACCAAGGAAGCAGCATGTAAATAGAAGTGTGCTCTCTGCAAATCAGCTTTTCTCCTTACCGTTATGCCATAGAGAAGAAATAAGTCTTGGGTAAAAGGGCACAGGGTCATCATATACAAAACGCATGCACCAATAATGCTACGATGTAACAAAAGACTACCCAGGGGTCTAAGCTAACAGATTTTGTTTGAATCACTCTTGCAATTAATTAAATACGCCTCTAGCATTATTATTTGATCATAAAGACATGTGACCTATGCTATTTGATTGCAGGTGGAGGCTATTGGTTTTCACGAAAAGCCAGGGTTTTCCCAGCAAGCAAGGGAACCCTTTCAAAGCGAGGTGGATTCTCACGATTCTCCAAGAACCTAATTTTAAGCTCAAAGGAACCTAGTCACTTGCACAAGAATGATATGCAGGACAAGGCATCTTGCTGTGAAAATTGGGGATCACCGAAAGAGGAATGCAGAAGGGACAAAACTCAAGGTCGCAGGTCGCAGGTCACAAATAACTGCAGGTCGCAGATGGCTCTAGGTCGCAAGTCACAGATTTCTCAAGGTTGCAGGTCGCAAGTAACCCCAGGTCATAGGTCGCAGATGACCTCAGGTCGCAGGTTTCATATAACCCTGGGTCGCAGGTGGAAAATGGCCCAAGTCGCAAGCCAGCCCAACATTCGGGAAGACCAAGAGTCAAGGTCAACTCAAGAGTCATCTCAACCTATATGTACAACTTCGAGAAGCGATACAAGGACTTTTAGCTCTAGAATTGAAGCGAGTATGACATAGGAATTGGTACTTGAGGGCTAAAGGCACTCAACTCTTGGTATCAAGTAGAGAGAGAGGTAGCGAGGCTAGGGTTTTGGTATCACGCATTGAGATGATTATCCCACATTCCACTATTGGATTTTGATGAGTTGTAAACATGTATTTGACGTTGCAGTAGCATTAATAATAGATTCTCTTTTCCGGCACTGATTCATGGCTTGTTTGTGGTGATAGTACTAGTTGTCTAATATTTCACTATGTTGTACAGATGCTTTCATGCATGCAATTGATTATGAACTAATTCACAATGGTTGCGTGTACGTTTTCTCTTGAATCAGTGTTTATTTGTTCCTTGCCATGTCAGTGATCTATTGTAAACTATTTTGCAATTAACTTCTGGTGTGTTTCCTTTCATGTATGTCAGACTGGTTTTGTTGGCTCACCGAGCCCACTCACTGTGTTAGCCACCTATGAATTTTTTGTCAAGCAAACAAGTGGCTAAATGTTTTTATGAGCCTTCAAGAGATACATTTCCTATGAAAATCTCTCATCCTTGAAGCCTCTGTGTGTCCTTTTCCTTTGAAAAAATCTTCACTGCTGTTTCCATCCAAAAAGCCTCACTGTCTGTGAAAAGATTATGCTCAGAAAAGCCTCCATTTGCCCCTTTTATCCCTGCAAAATTTCCCATTTTAACCCTTTTTTCCTTTTCAAATTTTCCCCTTTAACCCCCAAAATCCCCTCCCAAGCCTACTAAATCATCCCATCTCCCCTTTTAACCTCACAAACACCCTTTGTTTGGCTTAAAAATCCATTTTCCCTCTATCGAAAACCTCTTTTAAGCCTTAAAAACTCTGTTTTTAGGCTAAAAAACCCATTTTTTACCATATGACAAGCTTAGCCCCTTTCGGCCAGCCCCTAACCACTTCCCCTCCATGCAACTAAGCGCTAAGGCATATGGCGCTTATCAGAATCGGAGATGTTCGGGAGCGCGTTTTCTTTGTCAAGGTGAAATCTTTCGATGCGAGGAAGAATTGTTCTGTCGACCTTTGGAGCATTACTAGCCGTCGATCTATATAGATCTGACTGTCTGCACTTATTTTTCCACGCCCTGCCTCCTCCCTTTGTTAACTCCCGAGGAAGATCTCCACCGTTGATTTTGAAGCAATCCGACGGCCATCGCATCATCGAAGCTTTTTATTGCGCCAATCGCAACTCTTCACATCCCCGATTGGATCTTGGCCATTGAATCCACAAGAACCAACGGCCAGGATTTGATCTTACTCCGCCCCTTGTTCCCCAATTGGTCACCCTCGATCCAATCACAACCGTTGATCTGTCGCTGATCCAACGGTCCAGATGCAATCACTTCATGAGCCCATCGGAGATCTGGCCCCTGCCTCCTCCGCTTTCGATTGAATCACAGTTGTCCATCCTGCTTGATCCTACGACTCCTATTCCTCCCGCTCATTTATTTAATCCTTTCGCTTCCACTTCATCTTTAAATCTCTCCCGTCTATCCGCTGGATCCAGTGGCCAAGATTACTCCCGACCACTAACCAACTCCTCTGCCTTTGTTCCTCCTCCGTAGATCTCAGTCGTCCATCGCACTGACCGGACGGTCCATATTGAAACCACCTTCGATCGACCCCCACCTTAACTAACCGCCCACGTTCCCATATCGTGCTCCTCCTCCCATCGTCGGATCTCACGGTCCTAGATCCAACGGCCAACATCAATATCGCGCATTTTTTGTGTCTGTGCTTTTACAGTTAGAATTTACGTGATATGGGCAGTTTTTAAAAGCCACGTGTCAGTTGGGAATCGATATTGCGTTCGAAAAGTTGAAACCTCCTTACCCGCCTTTTTCCACGCGAAAACAGTGGCTTCTATCCTAAAACCGCTTCCCCACTTATTTTCCCCGAAATTCTATCCAAGGATCACAACCGTTGATCTGTACAGATCAACGGCCCTCAATGCATCTCGCGTTTTATTCATATTTTTCCATTGGGCGACCTTAGAACTTCATCGCGTCATCACAACCGTCGATCTCCTCCTGAGATCTGACAGTCCATATTAAATCGCCCTCCGCCCATGCCTGGTCCCACCATTCAAACCCATTTCATTTCATTTTCACGCATTTCCTTTGTATTCCATCCAAAGGACCAAACCTTATGATTTGCATTAAAAATAATTTCTTCCCCCGAGCATCAGAATTTGGTGTTATAACATTAAAATTTTAATTTTTTACATTAAAAGGTTGTATCATTTCGCCTAACATCACAACTTTAATGTTTTACATTAAGTGTCCATTGCATATCGTCCAACCTTCCAAAGTCACTCCGTCATTCAATCGCCACCGTCAATCATCGTTAGTCCACCTAATTGAACGATTCAAAAGCATTCCTCCACCAAACCTCCATCAGATCAGATTTCCACCGTTTCACAGCATTTTGCAGCCGTCTTCCACTGCATTTACCTCACCCACCATTTTGCGCTGCCATTCTCACAGCCTTCCACTGCATCCACCATCATTCCGCATGGATTTCCTTAATATTTTGTATGTTTTGCAGGGTTACAGGCGGTGGAAACCGCCATGGCTCATAGTCACTGTCATAGTGACACAGAGCACAGAGAAGGCCATTTTCAGAGCCTGATATTGCAGAGGAATGTTTGGGGAAGGTTTCTAAATGAAATAATTCATCAAAGTACAAAGTTTAACTCTGTAAAACCATCCAGCATCATTAAAACTCCATTCTCACAGACAGAGACAGTCAACGAAGCGACAAAGAATATCAGTGAAGGATTAAGAGGTTTAATGCCCAGTATTGAAGATTTTAAGCCTTAATTCAGTGTTTAAAGGGCGAATGCACTATATTGAAGACCTTATGATCAATACAGAATGCCTAATGAGGCCTAAAGCACAGAAAACAATATTATCAGTGTTTCACATCAGCAGAAGTTTCCCTCCTGAGAAAGGACAAAGTACCCATACTGTTTTTATTCTACATCGTGTCCCTGAGAAGATTTCCACCCTGACAGAAGTCCTAATGCTACTAGATCATTTGTTATGCAGTATGGCAGACCTCAAAGTCATTTATCTGCCTTTGTTCCTGTCACCAGAGTACTACAGAGTACCGCAGCCTAACGTACATCAAAGAAACATACCTGAAGATTAATTTCAGCCTGTCGAAGACCACTCTTTCAATCAAAGAGTACTGAAGATTAATGCATAGATATTAAGACCGAATGGGCCTTGAGCCCTCTTCTACTACTTATGTCTTAATGTTTCATTTAGTGTTTCATCTACCTCCTCTGCCTCTCTTTCAAATATAAAACTCATGAGAAAAGTTGTTGTTGTTGGTTGATCGGATATCTGTGAATTGTACGCTGTTTCTCTTGAGATATAGTTCTCTGTGTAAAGTTGTAAGATAGGTTGAGGAAGATGTTTTCAGACTGAATATCAAGTTTTTGGACATTGTTGTACATGACTGGTGTTGCTTTTTAATATGACAAGCACATTTCTTTGGATCCTGATTTAAAGTAGCGGTGATGTTTTTCTACCTTTGTCTCTGTTTTCCTTCGGTAATTCATTACATTTCATTTCTCTGGTAAGCATCAGAAATCTGGCTTAGGATATACCCTTGCATGGTACCCTAATGCTCCTGCTCTCCTTACCTTTGATGTTTTCTACTAAATGTGTTATCTAAGAATTAATTCAAGATAATTTAACCAGTGTAGTAGTTGTTATTCACTACTAGCTGATGTATGAATTTATGAATCTGTTCTTAGATGTTCTTGTTGGGTTTTAATTGAAAGAATTGGGATACTGGGAGTTTGGAATGTTGATTCTGTCTCACTAGGGTATTTTTCAATCAATTGAACCTTTCTAAGTTCCCTTAATTTGAAGGCCGAAGCATTGAAAGTTCAAAGCCTTTCTCTGATCTCAGGTTTCACCTTTGTGTTTAAATCTTTAATGTTTCTTGTTGTCTGAAGAGTTAACCTTTTAGGGGGTGGATCATAGGTGTTTAATGGCATGTCCTGGCCCTAGATCTGTCTCCTAAGTGGTCACCTTGGAGGTTTCCTTGTCATTCACCTTATTTCCTTATCATTTCATACCACACTATCATCTTTAAGATCCTATGCTTTAGATGACTAGCCCAATTGAAATCCTTGAATACTGAATAGCAAGTAAACCCTTTCCTAAATCCAATGCCTAATGGTCTCGAGTGTTCTCTGAAATTATCTCTCCTCTGCCTAAAATCCTCTTTTCTCACCCTTTGTCTTATATTGAACCCTTCATTCATGTTTCCCAACAACCAAACAAAAAAAACAAACAAACCTTATGCCTTATAACTAGCCTAATACCTTCAAAACAAGCTTCAAAGACATATACCTTTGCCTTTATAGAGAGATCCCTCTCTGGACCCAGGAGGGCTAGATCCTGAGGTCTAAAAGTGGTTTTGATGTTGTCTCATCTTTTGGTATTGCCAAACTTTCCAAAACACGGGAACTCCAACACATGACATACCCTATTTTATTTCGCGGCTTAGACTTGCTTGTATCTTTGTTTGTGGTTCATCAATCTTGGGCTGATTTTGCTTCACTAATTGGTCATTTCACCTTCGCCTCTGCTTCATAATCTTCTCATCCAACAACCAAGAGTGGAAACACTTATGGCAGTAGCCGGGCCAAGATACCCAATGGGGCTCCTATCCCAAACAGTGTGAGGTCTAATTAGGACCTTTCACCAGGGAGACCCCCTTGTTGTCGGTAGTACAATTTTTCTCGTCAACAAATTGGAAATAGAAGGAGGGCCTGATGACAAGCTGAGCCCTTAAAGCCTGCAGTTAGTCTCATATTTGTAAATGGATCATCCCCAAATCATTCTCCCGAGATGTTTATAGGATTTATCTGGTTCTTGTTGCTCAATCCCTGATGAACCTTTTTATCAATTGTCCTAGTTAAAATTCGTTGGTGAGAATGGAATTTCCATAACCGAGCACCTTTCAGAATTTGTTGAGTTTTGTGAGTGTTACTAAATTGATGATGAGGAGTTGGCTTGTGTGCTTTTCTCCCTCACTCTCGAAGGTCGCGTTAAGCAATGGTGCTGCACATTGCTGGTAGCTTCCATCCATTCGTTCGAGTAGCTCATCGGTGAATTACAATAAGCTTTTCACAGGTACGATTTTCAAAATGTATTAATAAAGTTAGATAATATCAGAATGGAACCTCAAGAATCTCTAGAGGAGTTTTCTATCATATTTGTTCATTTTTGTTTTGAGTTCCTTGAAAGGGATGTCGATTGGGCATATTTAATTGAACAGTTTCGACAAGTGGTTTTCATTTCCCTAGAACACTTTCAATCGGAAACAAAGCCTGATCCCAGTGGTTGTGTTGATAATCCTCAATTTTCCAGTTGTTCGAACTCTGTCCCTAATATTTCCTTTTATATCTCCCCGAGTCCAAAACACATTCAGGCCTCCAAGAAGAGTATTACTATTTTTGAAATTCCTTTTCCTCCCCCTAAATTGTCGTGTAATGGAGTTTTGGTCGCAGAAGTTCTGAGTAATGATAGACGTGTGTAGGAAAATAAAACTTATTGTACCACCCCTAAATCTTTCACTCACCCTATCAAATTAGAACTTGAAAACCACAGTGGCCTAACATCTCTCCCTGTTGGTGAAACCAATCTCGGGTCCACTAAACATTTGCCTGGGTCCAGTTCTAAATTTCATTCGGATACCGACAATGAATTGGGCCTTGCCCCGAATAAAGTTGATTGCCCTGCAAAATCCTTGGACCATGATGTGCAGGCAGGATCATTAGCCTCTCTGGATGACACTGATGTGCGAGATGAAGGTCCTTGTACGATTGATGCCCCTGCATCCAAATCATTTCATCCATTATTCCCTGATTCATTTCTTGAGCCTGCCACACCAGTAATTTCTTCAAGTCTTTCGAAATTGTCTTATACTAGTGTTGGCGACAACCATGAGCACGCGGGTGGTGTTTCACAACCACATTACAAAATTTATGAATCCCTTATGTCTGATCTTTTTCATCCGATCTTTAAACAACCAAAAGAGTGGCTACCTGTCTCAGCAACCTCAAGATGTTTATTTTATTGATTTATCCCAATTGTTAACCCAAGGGGAGCCTAACATGCCAGGTACCCAACCTGATCAAATTGATGGCTCCAATGATCACTACTTATCTGAAAACATATTCACTCACGCCTCTAAGAACTGTCATTCATATCTATCTGTTGACTATATGAAGCCACCGAAATTTGATGATCCGTTTTGTGATGATTCAGGGACCCATCAAGAAATTGAAGCAATTTTCTGCTGGCTATTACCTTAAGTTCTTACGATCCTTATGAGACCCCTGAAACAAGTCAAACTAGGGTTTCTTGAATTAGGGTTTATGAAATGTCGGTTCCCATGTCTCACACTCCTCTCAGCATAACTACGCCAGATGTTAGCTCATATGGGCAAGTCTTCCATTCAAATGATGTTTCCCTGAGCACATATTTCTATCCCCTAACAGCTGGTATGCAACAACCGATATGCCCTAATTTATTCACTGGAAGGAAAACAACGACCATTGTCTCTAATATTTTTTGTTGTTGCCCAACTAGTACTAGCTACATTCAGGCACAAGCATGTGATGTTTTGCAAACCTATTTATTACCTAAAAATTTTCCGGTCAATTCATCCCATCCTAGGGAAGTTAAAGACTCTGATACATTGGATTGTCAATATGTCAGTTCGCAAACATTTGACCGAATTAATAATAAGCCCACTAATGGTTTTCCAATCACCACAATTAATGATCACATCCATTTTCCAGTTGATCTCACGAAACCATCAAAGTTTGGAAGCCCCCCACTCGAAGGTCCAAATTTTGTCTAGGACGGTGAGGCATGTCAGCCTCCGACGAAGGTTACTTCAAATCCTCACATCCTCGACAAAACTCAGGGACAACTTCGAACTAGGTTTTTCAAGATTAGGGTTTCTGCACTTGGATTCACAAGCATCTCCAATTCGCCTGGCAAATGCCTGTTTTTTCAATTCCATCAAATTCATCATCTTCAACATGCATTATAATTTCCTATTTTCATTTGCACTCATAATTTTTCAGTTTTCTTATTGCTGCATAGTTTTTAGATAATTACTACATGTGCTTTTCTTTATTTTTTCACCTGAAACTAGTTTATTTTTCTCATGCATGGCATTGCATTGTGTCATAAGCCTTGTTTGTTGCATTACGTTGTATGATTTGTTCCTCGCATAATATGCACTGGTTGTTGACCTCGCTGTGAAATTTTCCATCCATTGCATACCACTGCATGAACCCTCATTGAACCCGAAGCCTTGAAACCCTTGGTGCCCCGTGTAGCCTCCTTACTCCTCCTTGTACATATTGAAGCCAGATGGATCGCTTTCCCCTCTTTGCACGCATCAAAACCCGGTTGATCTTTCTTACTAAAACCCTAACCCTATTGTTTGCGTGAGGTTGTGGCAGTTTCCCCAAGAGTAAACTTATCTCTGAACAAGTCATCAAGGTCACATTCTCTACATTATTCCTATGAGTTTAATTCATTAGCCAGGAAGATACGAGCAGGTTTCTTGTGGGGAAACCTAACAAGTTTGAATGGTCTATATCTGCAACCTGACCCTTGTACCCAGCATGGTCTTGAATATCTTAATAATTTGTTTTTCATGTTTCACCTGTGGGTGGAAGATAAGATGTGAAGGCTTGGCATGAGGGCAAACCCAAATCAAAATATCTTTCAGTTTCTGTCAAACAAGAAACAACCTCTCTTTCCTGTAAAATAAGTCGGGATCCCTCATCCGCCCATGCAAAATAAGTGCCACGATCACAAGAAAATAAGTGCTACAAGCACATGAAACAAATAAGGGTAAAGGATTGAGAAAGGCTTCCTGCGTAGAGAGGTAATGCAACAACTCCGTTGAGGTACTGACCAAGCTCGCTGGTAGCAGAGCAACATTTGTGATTTCTTGAAGTGACTCTGCCGGGGTACTGTCCAGGCCTGCTGGCAGCGGAGCAACACCAGAGACTTATTTCAAAATTCAGAATATAATAAGCCCACTGCCTTGCTCTCTGCATCACCATCAAACTACTGGCAAGTGTGAACTTCTGCTTGGGAATTTTCTGATTAACAAGACCTAGCCGAGGAAAAAGTATCAAGCATATCTGTAAAGGTCTAAGTAATACAAAAGGTACCCACAGAACCTGTTCAATATTCCCTTGCATCACTATCTAGACTCAGATTATGGTGGGGACATTGACAGAGATGCTGGATTCTACCATTGGTTGGCCAATTGTTGTAGCCGCTACAAAACCACCCAAAATTTTGGGTGTATTCAAAATTTTGGGTCCCCCAGGATCATTCGACTCGGGCGGCTCTGCACGAGTTTTCATCTCGTCCTTCGATCGATAACATCCATGCCCACATTCTTTATCATTGGCTACATCACCACACCCTCTTGGAGCGTGGTCCCAGTTATTTAAAGAAGGCCTTCTATGTGAATGAATCATGAAGTGTCAAGGTCTACTAATGTCAATGGTTGCATGAAAATATAAGTTTAAGCTGGTTTCCAAACCTAGAGATGCTCAAACAATTGACTTAAGTTACATCATCTTAGGCTGGACATTTCAACGTTGCTACTCCTCGAATGAGCTATTTGTCTTATCATTTTCCTTTTCTTTTCTCATTATTACCGAGAGCTGACTCATTCTCATGTTATTCCTTCGACGAAATTGGTCAAGGATTCTATCGTTATACACCGAACAACGTATATGTTTCATTAAAATATCCATTAGCACAAAAGCATTAAAATACTTTGCGAGATGAGGTTCCAATTGTCCATGTCAGCTACACATACTCATAAAATGGGTTTTTAACATGGCATGATGATACCCTCTCCAACACGCGGTGATTCTTCAACATATGTCATAGTTGGTATTCAATGCGAGTAGAGGATTAATCCATTTGACTTTGGGCTATATTAGCACATCCAAAAGCCTTTGGATTCGCTTGGTAACCATGGTAAAGGGCCATTGCACTTCAAATAAATTTTTAAATATGTAAATGACCTAAGAAAGATTCTAACAATTGCGCATTGTGGAATAAAAAAGTCATAATACGGCATATGCATAAATCTGTCTCCATATATTGTGTGCCTTATTAGCCGCCCAAGGAGTCATATTTCGTGAAAACGTTGGCACGTAATGAGTACATATGCGTTGTGGATCCTTGTTAATTAGGAGGAAAGGTAGCCAGAAATGGATGGTCTTGCACAATGACCAATTCAGGTTTCTTGGAGGTGGAACAGAAGTTGCATAATCAAGGGAGGAATATTTGCGACTGCATTAAGATTTGGTGCTCATTTTGCAATCCGTATCTGCTGGAAGCTCGTGAGAGGAGGAGGAGCTTACCACAGAAGAAGAATACTGGAAAGTATTCGTAAAAAAAAAGAAATGTACGTAGGCTTGGCAGAAAAGTACGTAAAGTTTGGAATGTTATGGATATGAAAGAAAATATCGGAGGGTTCGCAGCTATTCTAATAAGTTGAAGATGCTGATATGGGTCACACCAATCATGAGAAACTCCAATCAGACCGCGGTCATAAATCACAGGCCATGTGTTTCGTGCACATACAGGGCTAACATTCATTACCCAACACATCCGCGACATCTAGTATAACGTTACCCCGGGCCATGCAAAGAAGAAAGAGTGAAGCCTGATGAAGCCCATTTGCGGCCAGCCGAGAGAAGGAATGCGACTAGTTGCAAAGTCGCATGTGCTGAAGGAGTGACATGGAATGCGAGTTGTGGGGGGTTGCGACTCTGCGACCTCATGAAGTCATGTTGCTGAAACTGCATCCACGTGATTTCATCCATGCGATGTGTCTAAACATCCTTTCAAGTTACGAGACTGGAGCGGAGCTGGCCTGACAAAATCAAAATAAAACAACAACGTTCATGGCTCTCAGATTTAGCGTTAATGGGTCTGAGGTTACTCTGGGCAGTCGCACTCCTCCACACAGTCTCTGCCAAGTTTGCATGGTCACCAGTGTTGCCGCGTGCATGGTTTCCAAAAGAGACACGCAGGGTCGCAAAGAGGAACTTTCATTTTTCCCAGTCGCAACCTACACCATCAGTCAAGGGTTGCAACCCAACCTTCGCGCGACTACACAACCTCTACCAATTCGTGAGGTCTCAAAAAAGCGTGCCCAAAGGAGCCTACAACTTATGCGACTACCCGACTGTGCGACCATCACCCAATTCGCAAGGTCGCAAAGAAGTGCACCCAAGAGAGATTGTGACTGGTGCGACTCTCCGACTGTACGACCTCCGCACCAGAATTGTGACCTCGTGCAAATACAACTCCCATGCCCGTCAAATGAGAAATTGCACTCTTAGGTATTCAAACCACATAAGGAGGGCATGCACTCAAGTTATGGTAGGTGATAGGCACCTTGAGAGGCATTATCTTTAGAGGCGAAGTTGTAAGAGAATAAAGTGCATTGGTCATTGTGCTTGCCTACCGCCATATGGTTGAGGTGCCATAAGAATAAGAAGAGGACTCACCTTCACGCACAGTTGACCAAACATCAAGGATGCGCCAAGGAGATGTGCGTATGTGCACATAGTGGCTTTTTCAAGGACGTAATGTCACACTGCATTTTAGTCATGCAAAGAACATACAAGACAGTTACCAAGGAAGAAACACGTAAATAGAAGTGTGCTCGGTGCAGATCAAATTTTCTCCTTAATGTTATGCAATAGAGAAGAAATAAGTATTGGGTAAAAGGGCACAGGGTCATCATATACAAACCACATGCACCAATAATGCTACGACATGACAAAAGACTACCCAGGGGTCTAAGCTAACAACTTTTTTTTGAATCACTCTTGCAATTAATTAAATACGCCTCTAGCATTATTATTCGATCATAAAGACATGTGACCTATGCTATTTTATTGCAGGTGGAGGCTATTGGTTTGCACGAAAAGCTAGGGTTTTCCTAGCAAGCAAGGGGACCCTTTCAAAGCGAGGTGGATTCTCATGGATCTCCAAGAACCTCACTTTAAGCTCAAAGGCACCTAGTCACTTGCACAAGAATGATATGTAGGATAAGGCATCTTGCTGTGAAAACCAGGGATCACCGAAAGAGGAATGAAAAAGGGACAAAACTCAAGGTCGCTGGTCGCATATGACCTCAGGTCACAGGTCACAAATAATCGCAGGTCGCAGGTCACAAATGTCTCCAGGTCACAGGTCACATATTGCTTAAGGTCACAGGTCGCAAGTAACCCCAGGTTGCAGGTCGCAGATGACCTCAGGTCGCAGGTCGCATATAACCCTGGGTCGCAGGTCACAAATGGCCCAAGTCGCAAGCCATCCCAACAATCAGGAAGACCAAGAGTCAAGGGCAACTCAAGAGTCATCTCAGCCTATATGTACAACTTTGGGAAAGGATACAAGGAATTTTAACTCTAGAATCGAAGTGAGTATGACAAAAGAATTTGTACTTGAGAGCTAAAGGCCCTCAACGCTTGGTATCAAGTAGAGAGAGAGGTAGCGAGGCTAGGGTTTTGGTATCACGCATTGAGATGATTATCCCATGTTCCACTATTGGGTTTTGATGAGTTGTGAACATGTATTTGACGTTGCAACAAAATTAATAAAATATTCTCTTTTCCGGCAGTGATTCGTGTGCTTATTTGTGGTGATAGTACTAGCTGGCTAATATTTCACTATGTTGTACGCATGCTTTCATGCATGAAATTGATTATGAACTAATTCACAGCGGTTGCGTGTACTTTTTCTCTTGAATCAGTGTTTATTTGTTCCTTGCCAGGGCAGTGATCTATTGTGAACTATTTTGCAATTAACTTCTAGTGTGTTTCCTTTCATGTATGTCGGACTGGTTTTGTCGGCTCACCGAGCCCACTCACGGCATACCCTATTTTATTTCGCTGCTTAGACTTGCTTGTATCTTTGTTTGTGGTTCGTTAATCTTGGGCTGATTTTGCTTCACTAATTGGTCATTTCACCTAGGCCTCGGTTTCATCATCTTCTCATCCGACAACCAAGAGTGGAAACACTTATGGCGGCAGTCGAGCCCACATACCGGATGGGGCTCCTATCCCAAACGGTGTGAGGTCTAATTGGGACCTTTCACCGAGGAGACCCCCTTGTTGTTGATAGTACAGTTTTGCCCATCAACAGGTGGATAGAAGAATGTTAATTTTTTTTAAGTTAGAATAGTTTTTAGTTGTTCAACCTTCAAATTTTCCCAGAAAATTATGGAAATTATGGCAAGGTTTTGATCAAATATGGCAAGAATTTTTTTTGTAAATCTAGGTTACAATTGTCAAACTTCAAGATTTTGGGAAGAGATAAATGGGGGAGAGAGAGAGTGAAGGGGAAGAGAGAGGGAGAGGAAGAGGAAGGGAGATATATATAGTTATGGAGAAAGAGTGTGTATGTTGTAGAGAGACAAATGAGAGGTAGTAGGAGATATAGATATAGATGGGAGATGAACAGAGGGAAGAAGAGAGAGGGAGGGAGAGATAGATATATATGGAGAGAGAGTGTGTGTGTGTGTGTCTGTTTGGGGTAGGTGAGATATAAAGACAAAGAAGGAGATATGGAGGGAGATATAGATATAAATGTAGGGGGGAGAGAGGGAAGAATATTTCTTGTACTATGTGCATTGATTTCAGTGTAGATGATGATTTCTAATCCTATTTGATTGATTGCACTAGATGCATTGATTTCAATGTAGATGTTGATTTCTAATTATATTTGATTGCTTGCTCTAGATGCATTTATTTCAGCATAGATGGTGATTTCTAATCTTATTTGATTTCTTGAGCTAAATGTATTGATTTTAGTGTAGATGTTGATTTCTAATCATATTTGATTGTTTGGACTAGATGCATTGATTTCAGTGTAGATATTGGTTTCTAATCTTATTTGATTGCTTGCATTATATGCATTGATTCAATGTAGATTTTTTTTTCTAATCCTATTTGATTGCTTGCATTACATGGATTAGATGTTGTTAATCTTGAGACTCTAAATTATTAAAAATAATTTTAACATTAGATGGATGGGGGAGAGAGGGAAGGAGATTTCGTGCACTAGATGCATTGATTTCAGTGTAGATGATGATTTCCACTCCTATTTGATTGCTTGGACTAGATGCATTAATTTAAGTGTAGACGTTTTTTTCTAATTATATTTGATTGCTTGCACTATATGCATTGATTTCAGTGTAGATGTGGATTTCTAATCATATTTCATTGCTTGCACTAGATGCATGGATTTCAGTGTAGATGTGGATTTCTAATCCTATTTGATTGTTTGCACTAGATGCGTGGATTTCCCTATAGATGTGGATTTCTAATCCTATTTGATTTCTTGCACTAGATGCATTGATTTCAGTGTAGATGTTGATTTTTAATAGCATTTGATTGCTTGCATTACATGCATTGGTTTCACTGTAGATGTTTTCTAATCTTGTTTGATTATTTGCAATAGATGCATTAGTTGTTGATCTAGAGGCTGTAGATTATTAAAAAACATATTTTTCAAGATATATTTAGTAATACATAGAGGGATACTATTAAGAATAATTAGTTATCAAAATTTGTAATACCTAGAATTAAAATGAAAAAGATGTGCAGAATCAACCCTCCTACAAAGTGAAAATTAACCCTTGACAAGACTGTCTCCCTTCTTCATCACCAAATAATTACTAATAGACAATTACATATGTTCAAAATTACATATATTCAAAATTACTAAATTGCATGCAAGAATGTATGAAAATGTATATTTATAAACATCAAAACAAATCAAAATATTCTTGAAGGAGAGGATATTTTATAAATCCGGCCACTCATTAAAAAAATTCAAAAAATACATTATTTCTTGACTTTGCAAAATAGAATTATAGATAAAAAATAAATAAAAATAATAATAAAAAAAATCTTGAAGGAAATAAATTATTTCAAACATAAACAAAAAAACAAATTATTTCAAGAGTAATCTTGAGGAATTAAATTATTAAAACTACTCCTGAAAATATATTTTGTAATATTTGGAGGAACACTATTGAGAATTAATTAATTGTCAAAAGTTGTGATACCTAAAATTAAATGAAGTAGATGTGCAATATCAATCTTCGCAAACTATTAAGATTGTCTCATTTCTTCATCACCAACTAATTACTAATAAACAATTACATACACATAAAAATATAACACAACAACGGTAACATTCACAAACATTACCATCCAAATCCAATAACATAAACACACAAACCACTTAAAGTATCCAAACACAGACGTACAAACCATTCAAGGAAAGCAACATTGACCAAAATAAAGAAGAGAATGATATGGTCATGCCAAACAAAGAAAACATAATGTGAATTTCGAATTTTATCTCAAACATATACATAATAATGATAAGCTAAAAATGTGACATTGTTGCCCTAAAACCAACTTAGATCCATCTAAGAGGGATCAGATCCCTCAAGGTGAAAACATTTCCTCAAGTTCTACACACCAAAAAGAAGGTTTGCACCTCCAAGGATTTTATCCCTCTCGACTCATGATACATCCAGTGTTAGATGAATCTAACCTGGTATTAATCCCTGCCATGGCATAACTATAGCAACCTATTTGTCTAGTGACCACTATTAGTTTAGCATTGACCAATCCAAGTTATAATGTTTAACTTTGAAAAACAAATATCTATTTTTCAATAATCCCTGCCATGGCATAACTATAGCAACCTATTTGTATAGTGACCACTATTAGTCTAGCATTGACCAATCCAAGTTATAATGTTTAACTTTAAAAAACAAATATCTATTTTTCAATATTATTGAAGAAATTATTTTTCAAACATTTGATTGGACTATAATTTTGAAAGGTATGGCCTTTGTGCCATGTGGATAGTTGTCTAAGATTTGTTTCCATAATTTATGGATGTACTTGTAATATTTATGCCATGATCTTTAACATGTAGGAGTATAAGTATAAATATGCCAACTTAGTCGAGGTTACTACCCACCAAAAATTTATACATGTCCATATCCCTTATTAGGCAATTAATTTTTCTACTTCATATATCAATTTGCATTTTTTCTAAATCCATAGCATCCATTTAAGTGGCAAGGACTAAGTTGCCCTACAATTATTTAATGGTTATTATCTAATTACAATTCTTATTAAGTGATTATGTCAATAGGCCTATCTATTTTGGAATATAACTTTCATCATTTTAATTTAATTATTGATAATTATTAAGTAGATAGTAGGAATTTAACCTCTATAAAATGTTTTAGAATATTCTTAATAGTATTCATAAATTAAAGGTTTAGATTTATCTTCAAAGCAATCATACCTATTGATTAATTACAAAAAATTATAAGTGAATAATTGTTATATGAGGTATAGAGTTTTTGGCATGTGGTATTGATTGTTGCACAAATTGATTAATTAAAAAAAATGATATGTGAATAATTGTTATATGAGGTATAGTGTTTTTGGCATGTGGTATTAATTGTTGCACAAATAGACGTTCTTGGTAGAGATGTTGGAATGTCCTGTAAACATTTTAATTCGTTCAATATAGAATTAAAATTTAATAAAATAATTAATAATTATAATTATCAATAAAACGTTCTTGGTAGAGATGTTGGAATGTCCTGTAAACATTTTAATTCGTTCAATATAGAAAAAAAAATTAAATAAAATAATTAATAATTATAATTATCAATAAAACTTTTTTTGACTGGGTCGAATTACATAAAACTAAAAATAAAATGAAATGAAAAACATAAAATTAATCATTATTTTTTTTAGAGTAAAAAGAGGTTTGATAAATATATATCATTAATTTTTAACAATTATTATACCAGTGTGACAAGTATATTGTAATCAGTTTGGGTCAAAATGTTTTTACTCTTAATTAATTTGCAATTTTTTAGAACTAATTCCAAAGTTTATTAAAATTTTGATCAAATTAAATATTAAACTTATTTTTCTAGAAATCGAAAAATATTTTTTGAATTTTGAAAATTTGAATTTCTAATTTTTGATTGGTGTGGTTTAAAATCAAATTTTCACAATTTTTTTTTTTATTATTATTATTATTATTTTTATTTTTTTTTAAATAAGAAAAAAACCTCTAATCACCAAGTGTCCTCATAAATTAATTATCTAAAAAAATAAAATTTTATGGATTTTTCCATAATTAATATTTTCTTTTCAAAAAAACCAGTTGTCATTACTTTTCAGGATTTTACTAACCATAAAAGATTGAATAAAATGTGCACAAGCACATGTCAATAAACTCTTAATTTTTGTAGCAAACAATAATGTTGGGGCTAATTTTTCATCCAAAATGATTTATCCACTTATCTTTATTTTGCTCCAAAGTTATTGAGTCATCTTTAAGTGCGACTTTTTGAAAGGTTTTCTGGTTTATTTTCCCATCTAATTTGTTTAGAATTAGACACAGATTCATTGAAATCACAAGTTTGATAGGTGAACTTGCACAATAGAAGTGCCTAAGGGGTTTTTGAACATGTTGAATTCATACAAGTTTGATGGGTGAACTGTGCACAATCGAATTGCCCAAGGAATTTTTGAAGATGTTGAATTCATATATGCAATCACAAGTTTGATGGGTGAACTTGCATAATAGAAGTGCCTGAGGGGTTTTTGAACATGCTGAATTCATACAAGCTTGATGGGTGAACTCTGCATAATCTAATTGCCCAAGGTGTTTTTGAAGATGCTAAATTCATATATGTAGTCAAAAAACCAATTTAAACAACACATATCAAGATTTCAACACAAATTTTTATGCCTGATTCTAGCAAAAATCCACAGGAAACTCCAAAAAATCGCACTTCAAACAACTCGAAAGTTATCTAGTCCATTAATTAATTTTTTTATTCAAATATGTTTCTTTATTAGATTTATAAATTTGTTCAAGAAATCAATTTTATTATTAAATTTATAAATTTGTTCAAATATTTAATAATTGCTATTAATTACTTCGTATATAAAAAATAAATATTAAATAACAACATTACATATTACACTTATTTAAATAACAACAACAGTAACAACCACAATAGTATTTTATTTGTTATTTCTTTTATTAAAAAGAAAAATCGAAAGCCAAAGTAAAAAGGCAATACATATTATCGATTAAAAAAGAATATGGTCAAAGTAAGTGATTTTTTTTTGGGTAGTTTAGACTAATCTTAATCACCCACAAGTTTCGAACCAGTGACTTTGAAAAAGATATGTCAAAATAAGTAAAATTTTATTTTGTTTCAATTTTAATTAATTCCATCATAAAAGAGCCCAACGCCGTAGGCAGTCCTGAAACACAAATCTCTCTATTGAATAGTGCATTTGGAGATTTTACTTCCACACAAAATGCATTTCGAAGGTGTTACTCCCTAAGAGCGTGTTTTGATATGCATTTGGAGATTTTTCTTCCACACAAAACGCATTTCGAAGCTGTTACTCCCTAATAGCGGGTTTTGATATTTTACTTTCTTATAGAATGCCATTAAAAGATTTTATATATATATAATTTTTAATAAAAATTTTAATGAGAAAATATGTGTTTTTTAATATATTAAAATAAAAATTTATCAACCATTTTATTTAAAACAAACTCGTATAAGAAAATATTTTTGGATGGAAAAAAATATATTTTTTAATTTTAGTTAAAATAAACTCGAATAAGAAAAAATTTTAGATGGGAAAATTTGTATTTTTTAATTTACTAAAACTAAAATTTTTATCACTTAATGAAAATCAAAACTTTGCTTATTAGAACTGAAACAATGAACTGGAAGCCCTCTCACGAACTGTAGGAACGGAAACAAAGTCTTTGAAAATTTTCAAATAAATGAACAAACTTTATATACTTCTTAGAATTAGACAACTCCATCACAAAAACAACAAAATTCTAAAATGAATCAATTTTGAGAAAATTGTTAAATTTCTCATATAAGCTAGCTTTATTTTATCACGGCAATTTATTTATTTACCCAAACAAATATTGAATCACAAGAGAATAAATCACTTATATTTTTAACTTCTAGAATTAAATATATGCAGCCAAAATAAATTAGAGAGATCAAACATATATTGAAAATAATTCACTCACAACAATTATGTGTCATTTAATTATCTAGAACGTTGAGCTTTTTTGACCCACAAAGATACAAGGAAAAATACAAAATCCTGGAACCTGTAACACGGTTTCCTCGTAATGAATTCAGCCCAAGGAACTTGGCTTTTAGGACATTAGCCTCCGAATGAAATCAACCTAGATAACTCGACCCAAATACTCAAGCAACAACTCGACCTACACCCTCTTTACGTGCCATGAATGCATACTAGGGAAAACTTAGCCATCCAACAACTGAGCCTCCTCTAGCTAAAACAGATCTCCCTCCGATAACTTGACCCTACAATCTCCTCTTACTCAACCATCCTGGATCTGCCCCAATCCACTTGCACTTCTCCTTCTCTAAGTCACTGGTCCACAGAGCCACCTGCACTTAAAGAATTTTTGTTTTTCCTAGATGATGACTCGCTCACACAACTTGTTTTTAATAGTTTTTCAAGTCTTGAACTTCTAGAGTAGTTTTGACCCCCTAAACTACATTTCTTTGAGGTTTACGGTAGGATGTAGTACTCGAAGAGATATTTCCAATGACGTATCATATGTGTCAAATGGGGATAATATAATCAAGGTACGACCCCACGAAGTTGTTTTCCCAACTAACCTCAACGGGGCCCACAAACTCTTGGTGTTCCATATCCCGTGGTTATGGTTTTGGTTTTTTAGGTTTTCCCCTTGTTGTTCAATAATAAAAAGTCCCTTGAGCCTCATTTTAACACATTTCAGAGGCATGTAGCCACCACATCACTTCTTAGAGATAATCTACAATCGTGCGAGCTAGTTTATTTCCTAAATGTATCTAAGCATATTTCAGTTCTTTGATATTAATAAAATGAAGTGTTATTTCAATTTCATCTCTGTATTTATGGTTATATCTATATTTTTTTGCATTCTTGTTTAAGTTCGGATCAAGGTATTAGATCGGTCTGCTCCTTCTCTAGTTTTCTTTGCATGTCCCCAACGAGGTCAAGGTATAAGGAGTTAGGGATCGAACTAGTTGAACCTTTGAAATAACAACCTCGCAAACCATGATGGCCTCCCATGAAAGAAGAAAAGAAAAAAGAGGGAGCAGGAGATCCTTTCAAAATATTTCTTGAAGAAGCCCTCGAGAGCTAGAGGAACACAATGATGAACAACTTTGCCTAAATCCTCCGGCGGCTACCCACAAGTAATGCATCTTCTTCCAGTAGCCACTTTGGAAGTGCCAATCCGTTTAAGATAGAAGTTATTTGGGATTGGCCAACCCCAACCACTCTAAGAAAGCTCCACAACTTTGTAGGTTTTGCCAATTTCTACCACAGGTTCATGTTGTGGTTCTCTCATATCACTTGGCCTTTAAGTCAAGTCACCAAGGGCGGAGCAAAAGCAAAGTTCTTTTGGTCTGAATCCCAACAAAAGGAATTTTCCAAGTTGAAGCATCGCCTCTGCTGTACACGAGTGCTCACATTACCAGACCGACAACAAGCATTTGAGATTGAGACAGATGCCTTTGACTATGCTATTGGTGCAATTCTTACTTAGCAGGGGCATACGGTGGCATATCACAGTGAGACACTTTCATACACAGTCCAAAATTATCCCACCTATGAAAAAGAGATGTATTCCATTGTGTAGGACTGCCAACAATGTAAGCATTACATTCTGGGGAAAGAAGCAATCATCCACACAAACCACTGAGCCCTACAACTCATACAGACACAAGGGAAGTTGAAGAACGATCGCCATCAGAAACAGTCCACATACCTGCAACAATTCAACTTGAATATTAAGTGCAAGAAGGGCCTCACCACTAATGTTGAAGACTACCTGAGTCGACGGCCGGTTATGGCGCTGAACATTGTTCTCGACTCTTGTGGGCACGAGACTTCGAAGTGGCCGCATATTTACAAGAGCAATCTAGAATTCAACAACCCATACTAGGCACTCCTGGAAGGAAAGCAAGTTCCAAATTTTCACCTCCTTAATGCACTGTTATTCCACTAGGGACACCTCTGTGTTCCTTCAGGCGAGCGTGCCAAGATGATTTGGGAGGCACACTACAGTCAATTTGTTGTACATTTAAGAGTAGAGAAAACAATGGCAGTGCTGCAAAAGTATTATTATTGGCCAAAACTTTGACATGATGTTGGGAAGTACATCAGATCCTGCACTGCCTGCGCCATTTCCAAACTAAAGAAGCAAGGCCTATATACCCCTTTTCCTACTCCTAGTAGACCTTGGGAATCCATCTCCATGGATTACATGTCGGGGCTTCCTTCTACTAAGCATGGCAATGAATGTGTTTTGATGGTCATCGAAAGATTATCTAAGATGGTCATTCTAACGGTCTGCAAGAATAATATCACAATAGAAGCCATTTTTAAGCTCTTATTTGAACAAGTGTGTGTACACTTTGGGATCCCACGGTCCATTATGTCATATCGAGACAACAAGTTCCAAAGAAAATTTTGATCAAGTCTCTAACCGATGTTGGATACCAAGCTCACTAAGTTCGCGACTTTACACCCCCAAACTGATGGCCAAACAGAGGTTGTCAACAGGGTTATTGTACACATTTTGTGCATGTACAACTTGATGAAAGCCTCCTCTATTTCCATCACAGCTACAACAAAGCTATCCATACCTCAACTGGCCACAACCACTTTCACGTGGGGTTGGGGTTCCAGCCCACTATGTCCCATTGATGTGGCCATACCATTTGCAACTACTCAGGAAGATGTGGCTCATGTCCAGTCCTAAGCTTACAAGGCTAAAAAATTCATTCCGCCAGTAGGTCCAGGACATACAGGATAGAGCCAATGTTAAGTAAAAGTAGCGACATGATCAACATCGGGTGCCACAAAAGTTCCAAGTGGGTGACAATGTTTGGATATACTTGTAGAAGGAGCTCCTCGCTGGGTCCCACTCCAACCTTCACCCTCTCTGATACAGGGCATACACCATCACCAAGGTTGTAGGGGACAATGCCTTTGATTGCATCATTCCACTGTTCCTTGGTCTGCTCCCAGTGTTCAATGTGGACCACCTTCAGCCATACTTTCCACCATTACTAGACACATACGACATTGCAAAACAACTCACACAAACAGATTTAAACCCAGACTAAATGGAATATGATACAACTGATCGGATCATGGACACACATATCAAGAACACTCACAAACAGAGGATGCAACTATATCAAGTTGTCAAAGCAAGCCAACTCCTTCACTAGGGAAAATGATTCACCAGGGACCAAGTGCAACAAAAATTTCCTCACCTCATGGAGGCTTTGCATGCAATGGGGACCATTGTGTTAGCCACCTATAAAATTTGTTATACCAAAAGGTGGCTAAATCATTTTTTGGAGCCTTCAAGGAACAAATTTTATTGCAAAAAAGTGTTATCTCTTGAAGACTCTTGAAGGCCTCATGCCTCTGTCCAAAATCTTCACTGTTGTTCCCATTTTACACTCTGGAATTCTGCTGATTTCATGAGGAAAAACTGCTACAAAATTATCCATTTTCCCCTACTTCCACTTGAAAAAACTAACCTCCATTTTGCTCCCCTTTTCCTCCATAAAACTCCTCTATTTTCATGATTCCCCTTCTTCCATTCATGAAAATCATTTTTTTCCTAGTTTAAAACTCATTTTTAAACTATACCGAAACCCCCAAAACCATTGAAAAACATTGAAAATTTCATAAAAAATACCGTTTTATGTTGCAGACTTAAGCCCCCTTGGGCTAAGTCCTAAAAACACTTCCCCATTATATGCCCTGGTGCTGGAACCAGGCGCTAGACCCATCGAGTGTTTATCGCATCGGAGATTTTCGTAACACACTCCCTCTTTCCTCCTCGATCATGAGTCCTCCGATTGAATCTGAGCCATCCACGTGTTCGGATCGGACGGTCCCAGATCATCAATGCATTATTTTATCGCCCTCCACCTTCCACCAAGAGGATTTTAAATGCGTAATCCCCGTCGTTGATCTCTGCATGATCAACGGTTGTGATTTATTTTTCCCTCTGCTCTTCTTTTGACCTCCGCGAGCAGATCTACACAGTTGGTTGATGCCATCCAACGACCATGCTCCTCCCCACACCCTCTAAAGAAGTAAAACCAAATAACGCAAGATCTTGTAATGCAGTTTTTTATTGTGCAGGTGTTTGAATTAAATTCTGTTTTATGAGTTAGATTTTGTACTTCATGATCGGCTATCGATCACTGGAAGGATCGATAACGCTCCAATATGGTACTGTAATGTTGTTGCTCGTAGGAGATGTGAACCTTGTCCAAAGGAAGAAACCCACTTATAGAAGAAATTAATTGGGAATGAGTTAATGGAGCCACAGTTCCGAGGTTTGAACCTGGAGTTTAATGGACCAAAGTGAATAGGAAGCAGGGTATTAACCCCGGTTTAACCTACGGTCACTTACTATTCAAAAGCTGGAAGCATTTTTTATCGCACCACTTTTTGTACGGAAAGAAAACCACTCAATAGCAAGAAATCCTGTGAAAAGCCGCCACGTCGACGGGACAATACCACCTCATCCCTCCCTCATCGCGCGTTAAATGTCGACTATGGGCTCAGCGCGATATTGACGTACGCCGTCCGATATGAGGCTGGCTCATCGAACGGTGATCGCACTCAAAGGAGCTCGAGGGATAAACTAAGGTATGGCGTGTGAATTTAATTGAAACCCTTCGATTGTGTATGTGGGCCCATAACCCACAATAAATTGCCTTGGTCCCCAATGCCTAGTCAGCGTACATGTCAGCAGGCCCCAAACAGACCCGATACGCTTTATAGGGCAGATTTGATAAAAATTTCGGGTCACAAAGACCCTGACGTCAGCAGGCTCCTTTTGTAACCTGAAATGGTTTATGCAGCTTGGTTTTATCAAGAGTTTTGAAGTCCGGGGTATGTTATTTGATAAACGGCGATTAAATGGTTTTTCCACTATACTGAAGAAAAAGCCGAAGGCTAGGAATGATGATTCTCACGCCTTCGATTCATTAAAAGGAATCCATCCGTGTGTTCAATTTCCCGGTCTCGTCAATGCTTCATGGGCATTGATGCCTCACGAGCCCTGCACAGCACTGCACATCAACAAGACACAGTGAATAAATCACAAACAAAGAGTATCAGTGTCGAAGACAAAACATACCAGAACAGGAGATTGAAGACAGATCTGTGGGGATTACGGCTAACATTGATTATCAAAAGCCTAATCCTCCCAATTAAGACACAGTTAAAAGAAAATCAGAAGTGTTTTATCAGACAGGAAAGCCTCCACTGCCACATCAGAGGCAAATTGATTCCTCCCAGCTACCACAGTGCCACCTGTGCCTCAAAGCATTCAAACAGAGGCCGAAGTTATTGATCAAGATCAGATATTTTCCTCAGCGCAGCCAGAGAGTTAATTCTACAAATAAACATAATGACAAAATATCAAAAAAGTTATTTTAACATAACAGAGAGCCTCAAAAGTCAATAAGAGCTCCCACCGAGCTTAATCTTAAATGAGAAACATTAATACAGATAGAAACATCTGTAAACTTCTTCATCGAGCCCCTCAAAGGCCGAGAAGCCATTAAGTATATATTAATTGACCCAAAAGATCTTTTATCAGATCCCACCTCCACATTCTTCTATAAATACTACTGGAGAAGATGAGAAAAGGGTTGGTTGCTGAAATTTGAAATATAATTGAGCTTGAGACTTCTACTTATAAATAGTGTTCACTGGCTCTTGGCTCTTCTTGTGATAGATAAGTTAGTCTGGGAAGTGTAGATGATTGTTAAGCTAGAGCATTGGACTTAAAGCTGTAACTGGTTTGGAGCATCAATACAAGTTGATTTATGGGATCCTGGTCTATGTCGATGGTGATGTTGTTTCTTATTGTAAATTGTTATTTCATTTATGTTTTCACTATGTTCATCTTCTCTTATAAAGAACAGCGTGCATAGAGTTAGGACCTACTGCATATCAGTACCCTTCTCTGACTGAAAATATTTATCTACATGTTTTCTTCCAATTCGTGTTATTCAGGAATGATTTAATTCAGTTCTAAGCATAGTAATGCTGGCATTCCCTCGTCCTATTTCCTTAGCTAATTGTTATTCTTAAATGTTATTTTCAGTATATGTTAAGTAGAGATGAACTAAGGAAGATATGGTGTGCACTGGTCCTAGTTTATCCCCAAAGACTGTCTGGATGTTTCCCTTGGAATGTGTTGAAAGCTGGCTAGTGTTGAAACACTTACCAGATCTTAGGCCATTCTTTGTTATCTTTGTGTTTGTCTTGAAAGTTACCAAGTAGAGTAGAGCCAGGAGAGGATTTGTGGTGAGCCCGACCCGCTAGTTTCTTCTCCAACAGTTGCCTTCAAGTTTCCCTTTGTTTTAAAATGTTTTTCTATTGAAAGTGCATCAAAAGCAGGCTAGTTTAGAAGTACTTACTTGATCTTAGATTACTTTTATGTCTTTCTTAAGTGTATGTCAAAAGCAGGCTAGTTTAGAAGTACTTCCTGATCTTAGGTTGCTCTTTGTTCTTCATTTGTTTAAATCCCCTTCTTTTGCTGCTTCATCCCCATAAAATCAAACTTTTAAAGAGATCCTTAGACATAGATGACTTGCCCCATGGACCACTCTTGCCCCTTGCAGATTTCAATTAAACCCTATTATGACTCCACGGCCCGATGGACTAAAACACACGGTGCTCCCCATCTTTTTTGGCCCCGAGTTGTTACGTTTTCTTTAACGACTTCACACCTTTGAAACTCTTTGAATTTAGAACTTTCCACCTCAAATAATAATCATGCTCAACCATCCAAGAACAAAACAAACCCTTGGCCTTCATAAATAGCCTAACATCATTACCCAAAACTTCAAAGATAAATCCATATTTACACTTATTGGAGAGATCCCTCTCTGGATTCAGGAGGGATAGATCCTAGAATCCCAAGTTGGTTGAAATAATGTTCTCCCTGCAGTCGGATTTTTTCCAATCTTGCTGATGACAGGGAGCTAACATTTCTGGCGACTCCACTGGGGATCGGACCCAAAATCTCTGGTTCCCCTTAAAATTTCATACAAACATTGTTTAGTGAGTAAGAAGCAGCCTTTTCAAGCACTACCAAGTAATGGTAATCATGATAAAACTTGTTTGAATCAGTGACAAACTAGGCAAAACCCTAGGATTCTCATAAGTCTTTATCTAACCTTGAAAAATCAGCTGGATTAGCCATAAGAGTAGACTGTCTTTGTCTCATAACCGTAGCTAAGTTGTGAAACAGATCTGGGACACTCTTAGAAAGCACACAACTGAAAAATAACTCAGAAAACCCAAAAATATTTCAGATTGGTATCCAATAAACATGGTAGTGGACCATAAAACTTGTTACCTCTGAAAAAGAGCTAAAAACTTCCACTTGGCGACTCCACAATCCTGAACGACCTTGAGACTCCACTAGGAAGAACCCTTATCATTGAAATATCATTCAAACTCAGTTAGAGGACTGTAGGATTAAAATTTGTGTAAACAGATTAGTTGACCTTTTAAAGACTGTCATACCTGGTTGAACTTTTCTTGTTTATTTGGGTCTGAAAAACACAGGATAGTGGCTCCTAGAAAGATTCATACTAGAGCCTATCCTGAACCTGATTCACCTGAGATAGTTGATGACCCAGAAAGTATCCTTAGGAAGTCTCCTAAGATTAATTTTTCAACTGTTTTCAAATCAACCTTGAGAGCTAATTCAGTTCCTGAAAATCTTACAGCTCTACAAGAGTCATATGGTGGTGGAACCATAAAACATTTTACCTCCTTACGAGCTAAAAATTTTGCCACCTGGCGACTCCACACTCTGAAACTCCCAAAAGACCAAATGACTCCACTGGTAGAAGATCTTGAACTGATTGAACAGACACAGTGACCTCTTATTCTGATTAACAAACATGGATTTAGATATAGACCCAGATGACAAACATATGGTCATGATGGAAAATAAACAAGAAAATAATTTTGATCATCGTACATATCTTGATTGAAAAATTCGACGATCAAAATTATAAAGAAAATAAACAAGAAATCATGATGGAAAACTTGATGTACATGCTTGTGTTAGTCATCAATAATTTTCACCAGTTGTTGATGACTAAAATTCCCAGCTGAGTTTTCTAGAAGCTGATCTCTATATGTCAATTTGTCATCTAGAAAACCCCCATGAAAACTTTTTTCCTTCTTACTTTTCACTTTGCTCATGACAAGATGAAACCTCATTATCAAATCCTACCTTGCCTCGGCCATACTAGCCTGCCCATCAGCTCTAAAGAGACAATCCAAATCTATTAAGAAAACCTCCCCTAAGTTAGGAAGTGGCGCTTTAAGGCATTTCACCCTTGGCAACCATCAAAGAGCCAAAAGACCTCCATCTACTAAAGACCAGTCACAACCACCCTCCCACTCTGCTAATAAAGTTAGTCACAGCTCTAAGTCGCGCCACTTACACGCCCCTAAGTCTTAGCAATGCATAGACCACAGTCTCAAGCTGATTATCAGGTATTTTACACTGTTTATGGATTTTACAAGCGCAGGAAACATGTCAGCTTCTCAGAAGAAAATTCTTGGCTCCCGCAGAACGGTGCTTCTCGGTAACGAACTAAACCTGAATGCAATTGCGGAGACAAAAAGTTACTCATCAAGATCTTGCAGCTTCATTCAGCATGATAACACAGTAGAAGAAAGACAACACTGTCAAACAGACTTGTAATTTGTCATGGCCAAGAACCTCCTTCATCTATAAGCAGAGGGTTAAAGCGCCTCCTTCATCTACAAGTAGAGGGCAATGGCCGATGTTGACTTGAAGAAATGCAAAACTGACTGTAAGAAAAATTTGTTTTTAATAAAAAAGTGAAACAGTAACTAAAAGTTTTTAAGGGAAAGTGATGATCAAAAGCAGAGTTTTTAGGTCTTATATCCAAGGAAAGAACATCAATTTAAGTTTCAGGCATTATCATCATGACACTACAAGAAGAGACTCCATTGATCAAAGCTATTTTAACAAAACATCTCTGCAGGGGTGCTAGTATGAATGGCTCAAATCAGTGTTGAGCAAGAAGACACTTCAGTGAAAAGGACCTCTGTGTACGCTTATGTTTCTGTTGGGTTGTGGAATATAGTCTATGGTTTCTAGATATACATAGAGGAAAATGATGCAAGTAGTATACAGCCCCAGAAATAAACCATCTTGATGTCATTCAAAGAGCCAGTGCAAGTCTCGGTGTTTCAATCCACACTCCACCACAAAAACAAGTGCATTCTTCAGATGCAGCAAGGTTAGTGACTTCTGGAACAGCATGGGTTGTTTCTCTAGCTGTTAGAGCTCCATTAGGAGGAAAATGGCTAATAAAAACCTTGGTATCTATGAGTCATTCTAGTAGCCATTCCACATCTCATATACTTGTCTCCTCAACACAAAGATATAAACAGGTTATGGCCTGAGTTTTAAAACCCTGGAACAGTATGCAAGGCTAATCAGGCATGTCATCATTTCAACATGAAAACAACTACATCTTTTGCATCTACAGCCAAGCAACACCTGCCATCTCATTAGATTTACACTGCAGACAAGATTATATCATAACACCCAGAGCAAAAGTGCTAGTTTATATTGCAAAAGGAAGAAAGTGTCCTCTTTTCAAATGACAAAGATAGGTATGCCATTCAAGAATCAGAAGTATAAAAGATATTGAGGTGACAGTTCAGTTTCTTCTTCAGCAAAGGGCACTGCAAATAAATATACAGGTTCATAAGATGCAAGAAAGACCTTGGCACATTTTTCAGGTCCTAGAACTCATTAAGAGCAAAGTATGCATGCTACTGTCACAAAGGTAGGCGTTTTCCCTTTGAAACAAGCCAAAACACTCTGTTGTCACATTTTGGATAAGAGAATATCTTTTAGGCAGCTACAGGCACAAGATGGTTTTGAGCCCCTAAAGAAAGAAGATTAAATACCTTTCAAAAGTGAAGGCACAGTGAGCAAAGGGTAGCCTTTTTGAATATATTATGAAGTAAAGAGGCCAATACATATTTAAGCTCTTTTGAACACATGCACGTTCTTTGCCAATAATAAAAAACATTTGGGTTTCAAAAGGCAAGCCAGGACATCGTTTCAAAGGACAAAACCTTTAAACGCCCTCACAAGACTGAAACGAAGGGTTTCATTTTGTTTGCATTTCAAAATACATAAGAGTCGTGGCAAACCCATTTGCAATTTCTCCAAGCAAGATCGAACCTCCATTTGCAGTCTTCAAGCGGTAGAACGAAGTTTCAAATCACTTTGCAAGGTTTTGATAGTTTTTGTGCCGCGCGGCACTCCTGTAGAAGCGTGCGGCGCTCCTGGGCGTGATTTTTACACTGCGCAACAAGCGCGCGCGACGCTCCTGTAGCCGCGCGCGGCACTCCTGTAGCCGCGGGTCACAGGCGCCCGACATCGACCCGACAACTAACAACCTGCGCGGCATTTTTCGTCCTAAGAGTGCCGCACATATTTTCGGCCTCCAAAACGCCTTCAAACTTCCTCCAAGGTGATTTCGACTCACGAAAACGATTTTCATCGTGTTTTAGAGGTATTTCCATGTGCCCCTCTTAGTTTTTCAAGAAAATGTTAAGTGGTATGAAGGGTTAGAAGGCCATGTGTTCAAACTGTGGTGTGAAAACGAAATGATATTCTCCTTTTCACTGATGAAACATC
The DNA here is from genome assembly GCA_034641835.2 of Pinus albicaulis. NCBI lineage: Eukaryota > Viridiplantae > Streptophyta > Pinopsida > Pinales > Pinaceae > Pinus > Pinus albicaulis. The sequence goes on along the minus strand of CM076576.1, from coordinate 310,107,138 downwards.
AAATGCTTGCAAGCTGTATTTTTTAAAGAACCATGAGGTCGCCCCCACTACCAAGGTGAAACAGTAATTTTTGTCAAATGGATATAAAGAGGTATGGATTATAAAGGGCAGTGTTTTTGTTGGAAAGGTCGATTGTTCATTAAAAACTGCAAGGCTTGGTCACCTAGTCCCATGACATAATAGCCTTTTGACTGCACAGAGACTTGTTGTTTTGACTGTGTATATGGTGTGAATTTGTTTGATGGAGTGACAACCAACGGAGAGCAGTGAAGTATAATAAGGGAACAGGGTTTTTGTTAAAAAGCAGTTTTATTGATTGAATGCTACAGGTCTGGTTACTACATCACAAAACACAATAAGCCCTGTTAACCTACCTCATAAACAGTAAGCCTTGGGCTGTATAAAGTCATTGTGGGTGACTGTGTGCGTATTTTTGAATTAATTAGTGAAGTGGCATAAAAAGGAGCAGTGTTCTGGTTGAAGAAAGCCTTGATTGTTTAAAAATTCCTACAGGCCTCTGCCAACACCTCAGAGGCATTTCAAAGATTTGCCACCTCATCCTGTGGACAGTAAAATTTGACTGTGTTTTTGTTTTTCAAGTTTATTTGTTAAGTTGGTATTTAGAAGGTGGAAAGGCAGTTTTTTAGAGGGATAGGGGTTTTATATTGAAAGAGAGCTTTGATTGTTTGAAAGATAAAGCTCCTACAGGCTTTTGTTAAAACCTCAGAAGCTTTTCAAAGCTCTGCCACCTTTGTTCTATGAACAGTGAAATTGACTGTGTATATGGTGCGGACTTGTTGATTGATTTGCATACTAAGACAAGGGCAGGATTGTGAAGTTGAGAATTTTACCTTGGTCAAAGATAAAAAAAATAGGTTGTTAACCTCCAAACATCACAGAGCAGGGTGACCTTGTCACTATACACAACAAATTCAGTTGACAGCCTATCTTCCTTTTCACTGTGTTTTTTCTTCTTAAAGTTATGTTGGCTGAAATACATATCAAAGGTTGGGAAGGCCACATTCTAAAGGAGCAGAGGTTTTGTATTGAGAGAGAACATTTTTCACTAGCATCCAAAGACATTTTTTTCTTATCAAGACAGTGGGTTGACAGAGTTTGGTTTAAAAAAGGCATTTCAAAGACTTTGAGGCATCTTGGTTTTGCAGAAGCGCCCAGCACGGAAAGTGAGTAAAGACACATCAGGACTTCATATTTTGGCTTATGTTTCAGAACATGTTGCTAGGGACCCTTGAGGGTCATACACGCCGATTTTGGGCAAATTTTGACATACTTTGGTTTTTTGGCATTTTTGAGTTTTTTGTCAAAACTCATGAAATTCGCCATTTCATTTTGGGGATTCGTCAAAGGAGGAGAATGGTATCATTGGATGCCATAATTTCATGAGCACACCCTCAGCGATTTTTATAACATTTGGAGATCATTTGCTTCCCCGAAATGGCGAAAAAGGCTCGCTTTTTGCACACTCTGCCCGGTCTATCAGTAGACTGTAATTTTTGGTTTTTTACACACAGGTGCATATTTGGAAGACTTCCAGGCGTCAGATTGGGGAAATTTCATTTTCGCCGGAAAGTAGACAATCATAGCTTTCCAACTAGCTATCATGAGCCTCGTTTCGACACCGGGAAGGCTGCCAAATGTTTCCGGCAAGTCGGGGGACCTTTTGCTGATGAAAATTTGAAGTATTTTTGTAATTTTTGAACCTCTGAAATCTGTTTTTTCCAAATGTGCGTTTAGCTATTTTTGCACATGGAAAAGGATGCAAAGTCAATTTAATTCCCTTTTTTAGCATTTTTTAGATATTTTATGAGATATTTTGTGCCTTGGGCTTTGCAAAGCCTCAAGGACAAGTTTAGATATTTTGATTAGACCAATGAGGATGCAAGTTGAACCATGAGGTTTTCTTCACTTGAGCCTATTTATTCCACAAGCTCTCATTTGTAAAGAAGGCTGAACTTGAGAAGAGAAGAAATATATGGTCATATGAGCTTTGGAAGAAATACTTGTGTTATGCTTTTGGATTGCCTCTTGAATGTTCTTGGATGAATGATGAAGGATTGTTGATGGATTCCATGACATGGTAGAATTGTATAGTGTCTCTTGCTTTGTTGTTTGTCTTCTAGTTTTCATTCATGAATACATGTTTCTTGCTTGCTATAGATCAGTAGAGAATAAACTTGAGATATGCCCTTGGAGGCACCTCAAGTTTCCTGTTTCTTCATAGCTTTCATGTTTTCCTCTTCCTTAGTTACATTAAAGAATTCTTAACTGCTCTTTAATAACTTGAGGACTTTGTTGCTTGTTTCATTCATAGTTCTATACATGCTAAGTATGACTTATGGTATGCCATGCTTACCTATGGCTAGCTATAGTTCCATCCTTGAAATTTCTCTTTGAATGTTTAGATTATCCTCTTGTTGAACCAAGGAGGCCTAGTTCTATCTAGCCCTTTGCCTAAAACTATGTGAATCTTGTTGTTCAAAGTGCCCAATAACTTGAAGTGATGTGTTTAGGCATTCCGGCATAGTAAGTTAAGTTGTTTGTCTCCCTTAAGTGTTTTCCCCAAAGTCTGATAGCCTTTTCCTAAAGTTAGAGGGTCTTATACTTCTATGTATGGCTTGAATGTTGTTTCTATGTATTGATTAGCTTATTAGTTACATTATGCATGATTAATGGTTTTCCCTACCATGTTTATGTTATTTATTGATCTAGTTATATTTGAAACTCTTTGTTGTTCCCAAACTTGATGTCCATTTACTCCATTTTGCCCAAAGATCCTTTCTACCTTGAATCAAATCAGCCCTTCAACATCCTTGTATCGTCATCTAATAGCTTTCTTGACCTTTTGACCCCATAGCCCAGTTAATCTAACATCTTGTTATCTATTTTATATCTTTGATCAGTTTCATCCCTCACAACTTAAAAAACAAAAAATCAAAAACTTACTTCATAACTAGCCTAAAATCAGAACATAATAAACAAACACACAGATATCCCTTACGCATATAGAGAGAGCCCTCTCTGAGTCCAGGAAGGCTAGGTCCTTTGGCTCCAAAGCTTGGTTTGATGTTACACTGTCATTTGGCTTGCCAATCAGCCAAATCACGGGACCCTAACATAATGGCGATCACAGTGGAACTCTGAGTATTAAACAAACTTAGATTCCCTAGACCTTAAGAGACATTTAAGAATACTAGTTGATTGACTTATCCCACCGCTCACTAACATAATGGCGATCACGGTGGGACTCTGAGTATTAAACAAACTTAGATTCCCTAGACCTTAAGAGACCTTTGAAAATACTATCTGATTGACTTATCCCACCGCACCCTAACATAATGGTGATCATGGTGGGACTCTGAGTAATAAACAAACTTAGTTTCCCTAATCTTTAGAGGCCTTAAGAATACTATCTGATTGACTTATCCCACCGCTCACTAACATAATGGCGATCGCGGTGGGACCTTCTGAGTTAGTGACAATCTAAGTACTCCTTAGTAACTCTCGAAGTCTCATTCAAACTTAGAAAACTTAAGTGTTGTCCGAAGAGTAGAAAATAGCTCCTTCACCATCTTAGCAAAATGATGAGTCAGTTATAGGAAACTCTTCCAAACCTTATAAATACATAAAGCTTAGAAAACGCCAAAAAAACTCCCTTAGATTGGTTTTTGACAGTATTGGTGGTGGACCATACACATATACCTCAAAACAACTAAAAATTCACCTGGCGATTCCACTAGCCTCCAGTAAGCCTTACTATTTTACCGAACTCTAGGTTACTATCCGATTGACCTATCCCATCGCTCACTAACATAGCGGGAGATGGTAAGACACTGAGTACATGACAGTCTAGCAAACTCTTATAGACTCTTTAGTCCTTTAGATATCTAAACAGACCAGCAGTCCACAGACTCATTTAGAGTAAACTCTTTTTGTTATCACCACCCTAGCAAAGTGTTGAAACAAGTTTAGAATACTTCAAACCATAGGCTGCACATAAGAACTCAGAAAAACCTTAAAAACATTTCCAGATTAGTTACTGGTGGTGGACCATAGCTATATCTTCACGAAAACAACCAAGTTCCACCTGGCGACTCCACTAGCCTCCAGTAGGCCTTTTTCCCCACTAGTCCTTATAAAGACTCCTAGGAATGCATTAAGTAATCCCAATCATGCTGATGGAGGATAGCATGGTTCAATTCCTCCACCTGAGGACACAGAGGAGATATGCTCCGATGAGCAGAGAACATATCCCTGGTTTCCCACACAAAATGCCTACAAATGTAAATTGGTTCACAAAACTACCTCTCTTTCGAAATGAAAATATTGACGACCCATTTTTACACCTCATCAAATTTCATATACATGTATGGAAGTTAAAGGTTGAATGGCAGGAGGACTGCCTCATGAAAATGTTCACGGGTACATTAGAAGAAGAGGCAAGAGAATGGTATGAAAACCTAGAGCCTCGCACCTTGTTTTCTTTGAAGGATTTCCACAAAGTATTTTGTAAACGCTATATAGGACATTTTCCATCTCTATCATTGGCTGAAAATTGTTGTGATCACTTTGAAAACCTCATACAACACCTTGTAAGCATTGACGAAAACTTAGGAAATTGGCATCCTCAGGATTTTTTAGAGGAGGTCCATAATTTTCTTACCCAAGCTAACCATCAAGATGACCAAGAAGATTTGATCCTAGATGAAATCCATCAAGAAATAAGAGAGGATCCACAAGAGCTCTTTGAAAAGGTTGAAACCAATAACAATCTATCTGCCCTTCCCTGAAAAATGCTAGAGGACATTCAACCACAAGATCAACTTCCACAAAAAATGGAAAGAAATTGTTGCCCACTTCAAAGAAAACAGAAAATACCTTCTCCTTTAACTGAAGAAGAAATAGATCAAATTATAAACATGCAGACAGCCTCTGAAACTTCATTTAACCAAAACTTCTCTGATCTTTCTCCTGTTAATCCTGCATATCATAAGTCAGAAAATAGATTTGTAAATCAAATTGAAGAAAAGAAATCTGATAGCCCAATATACATGGTTGGTGACATTACTTTTGTTAATGATTCTCCAATGTTTGATCAATATGTTGATGATTATGATTTCCAAACAGAAGCTAACTTTGCAGAAGGCTCAATTTTTGATTTTCGGGAGAAAGCTCAGTTTCATAAACTTGAGAAAGGTGAGCAGCCATTACAGGTCATCTATGACACTAACGAGAAGAGCCTTGAGAGTTCAGAAGTAAGTGAAGAGTCTCGGACTCTTTGCCCTACTTCACTTCAGTCTGTCAGAGATAACATTCACATAATTGGAGATCAACAGTTTTTCAGCTTTGATGATGAGGTTGAGGAGGATGATGAAATTCTCGAGCATGTTGTAAATGAAAAGCCTTTGCCTGAAATGGTTGAGGAAATCATTTTGGTCAGGGAATCTTCCTTAACTTCAGATTTGCAGCCACCAAGTTCCATTGAGTTACAAAATGCAGATGAAGAAATAGAGGTTGATAAACAAATGAGAGTTGTCACACTATCCTTTCAAGATAATTTATTGTCAAAGTGTATCCTTGCCCATCATCCTGATGACCTTCACACATTTTTCAGCCCGCCCTATCAAAACACATCAGCTTGGCAAGAGAACTACACTGCAATGTATGATGAGTCTGATAGTTCAAGTGATCATGAGCGAGGGGAAGAGTTGCTTTACCAAGGGGGTCCCAAATATAGTCAAGTGGAAGAAAGAGTAGTCTTGAATGAATCCTATATCTCAAAACCTCTAGATAAGGTATTATTCCAAGATCCATTTGTTTTTTTCCTTGAGAAGTCTGAAAGAATAATGGGTTCTATCATAAACAAGTTGCTACCAAGAATAAGAAAAAGCTTAAGCACTGCTGTCCAAAAACAAACCAAATGGGAGTGGCCTTTTCATTATTTCTGCATCATGAAAAAACTAAACCAGAATTCCCCATGTGATCATCTACTTAACTGGTTGCATTGGAAAACATAGTTCACCAAACAAATGTCTATCGTGTATAGATTAGATTAGGATAGATAGACAGCATGTGAAAAATAAGCTCAGCCTTGTGAGCATCTTTTTAGTTTTAGTTTGTTTGAAGAAAAAGTTAAAAAAGCAGAAAATACAAAAATAGTAAACAGTAGAAAAAGAGGGAAATTTCTAAAAAGCAGTGGTAAAGCCCCATGTTCCAAAAAATAGTCTTTCGGAAAGCGAGCAAGTCTAAATGCCGCTACTAATAATTCAATGTCTTGTTCAGCTCTCTAGCCTAATCATAGCTGAATATGTTTAAATTTAATTGCTGATAAGTTAGTGAGTGAAAAAGATGGTCAACATTGTGTAAGATTGACTTATCACAGAGAGTAGATTAGGAGAAGATACTGGTTCCACACGCCCAAAACATAACCAAAGAGGGAAGCGGGGATGAAAAACAAATTATGCATCTTAGCCTTGTTTTCCTAGTTTCTAGTTTATGCAAAATAATATTTGTGTGCAGCTTGTCTTTTATGCCGCAAATGCATGACAAATCAGATTGTCTAATCCTGATTTGATCATCTTTTAAATTTCGTGTTTTAGATTAGAGAACAAAATCCTGTCAAACAGTTTAATCTTGACAGTTGATCTAGTTTAGGTAGAGTAATTAAGGAGTTTATCAGTTTAATCTGAACTCCCGGCAGATATAAGTGTAGAAGTAGATAGGTTCATTTTGCAAAAATAAAAATATACATTGTCAAAAGGCTGCTAGTTCAAATGCGCCAAAGAGAAGAAAAAATGTTAGGAAAGATAGTGGGGTAGGTAGAAATATTATTGATGCTAATCATGCTGTCACTTTTCAGAAGCAGCATCAAAGAAGGGTGAAATTTTGCGCCAATGGGTAAGGCACTGGTCTTCATAAGCCAAAGATCTGAGATTCTGGACACCTCCTGAAAAGGAGCTACCCTCCCCAAATGGAGCCACTGTTAGTCGTCAATAATTTTCACCAGTTGTTGATGACTAAAATTCCCAGCTGAGTTTTCTAGAAGCTGATCTCCATATGTCAATTTGTCATCTAGAAAACCCCCATGAAAACTTTTTTCCTTCTTGCCTTTCACTTTGCTCATGACGAGATGAAACCTCATTATCAAATCCTACCTTGCCTCAGCCATACTAGTCTACCCATCAGCTCTAAAGAGACAATCCAAATCTGTTAAGAAAACCTCCCCTAAGTTAGGAAGTGGCGCTTTAAGGCATTTCACCCTTGGCAACCATCAAAGAGCCAAAAGACCTCCATCTGCTAAAGACCAGTCACAATCGCCCTCCCACTCTGCTAATAAAGTTAGTCACAGCTCTAAGTCACGCCACTTACACGCCCCTAAGTCTCAGCAATGCATAGACCACAGTCTCAAGCTGATTATCAGGTATTTTACACTGTTTATGGATTTTACAAGTGCAGGAAACATGCCATCTTCTCAGAAGAAAATTCTTGGCTCCACATGAGAAGACAGTTGCTTCTCAATGTGAACTAAGCCTAAGATGCAATTGCAGGACAAAGAGTTACTCATCAAGATCTTGCAGCTTCATTCAGCATGATAACACAGTAGAAGAAAGGCAACACTGTCAACCAGACTTGTAATTTGTCATGGCCAAGAACCTCCTTCATCTATAAGCAGAGGTTAAAGCACCTCCTTCATCTACAAGTAGAGGGTGATGGCCGACGTTGACTTGAAGAAATGCAAAACTGACTGTAAGACAGATTTGTTTTTAATAAACAAGTGAAACAGTAACTAAAAGTTTCTAAGGGAAAGTGATGATCAAAAGCAGAGTTTTTAGGTCTTATACCCAAAGAAAGAACATCAATTGAAGTTTCAGGCATTATCATCATGACACTACAAGAAGAGACTCCATTGATCAAATCTATTTTAACAAAACATCTCTGCAGGGGTGCTAGTATGAATGGCTCAAATCAGTGCTGAGCAAGAAGACACTTCAGTGAAAAGGACCTCTGTGTATGCTTATGTTTCTGTTGGGTTGTGGAATATAGTCTATGGTTTCTAGATATACATAGAGGAAAATGATGCAAGTAGTATACAGCCCCAGAAATAAACCATCTTGATGTCATTCAAAGAGCCAGTGCAAGTCTCGGTGTTGCAATCCACACTCCACCAAAAAAACAAGTGCATTCTTCAGATGCAGCAGGGTTAGTGACTTCTAGAATAGCATGGGTTGTTTCTCTAGCTGTTAGAGCTCCATTAGGAGGAAAATGGCTAATAAAAACCTTGGTATCTATGAGTCATTCTAGCAGCCATTCCACATCTCATATACTTTTCTCCTCAACACAAAGATATAAACAGGTTATGGCTTGAGTTTTAAAACCCTGGAACAGTATGCAAGGCTAATCAGGCATGTCATCATTTCAACATGAAAACAACTACATCTTTTGCATCTATAGCCAAGCAACACCTGCCATCTGATTAGATTTACACTGCAGACAAGATTATATCATAACACCCAGAGCAAAAGTGCTAGTTTATATTGCAAAAGGAAGAAATTGTCCTCTTTTCAAATGACAAAGACAGGTATGCCATTCAAGAATCAGAAGTATAAAATATATTGAGGTGACAGTTCAGTTTCTTCTTCAGCAAAGGGCACTGCAAATAAATATACAGGTTCATAAGATGCAAGAAAGACCTTGGCACATTTTTCAGGTCCTAGAACTCATTAAGAGCAAAGTATGCATGCTACTGTCACAAAGGTAGGCGTTTTCCCTTTGAAACAAGCCAAAACACTCTGCTGTCACATTTTGGATAAGAGAATATATTTTAGGCAGCTACAGGCACAAGATGGTTTTGAGCCCCTAAAGCAAGAAGATTAAATACCTTTCAAAAGTGAAGGCACAGTGAGCAAAGGGTAGCCTTTTTGAATATATTATGAAGTAAAGAGGTCAATACATATTTAAGCTCTTTTGAACACATGCACGTTCTTTGCCAATAGTAAAAAACATTCGGGTTTCAAAAGGCAAGCCAGGACATCGTTTCAAAGGACAAAACCTTTAAACGCCCTCACAAGACTGAAACGAAGGGTTTCATTTTGTTTTCATTTCAAAAGACATAAGAGCCGTGGAAAACCCATTTGCAATTTCTCCAAGCAATATCGAACCTCCATTTGCAGTCTTCAAGCGGTAGAACGAAGTTTCAAATCACTTTGCAAGGTTTTGATAGTTTTTGCGCTGCGTGGCACTCCTGTAGAAGCGCGCGGCGCTCCTGGGCGTGATTTTTACACTGCGCAACAAGCGCGCGCAGCGCTCCTGTAGCCGTGCGCGGCACTCCTGTAGCTGCGGGTCACAGGCGCCCGACATCGACTCGACAGCTAACAGCCTGCGCGGCGTTCTTCCTCCTAAGAGTGCCGCGCATATTTTCGGCCTCCAAAACACCTTCAAACTTTCTCCAAGGTGATTTCGACTCACGAAAACGATTTTCATCGTGTTTTAGAGGTATTTCCATGTGCCCCTCTTAGTTTTTCAAGAAAATGTTAAGTGGTATGAAGGGTTAGAAGGCCATGTGTTCAAACTGTGGTGTGAAAACGAAATGATATTCTCCTGTTGACTGATGAAACATCAAATGCTTGCAAGCTGTATTTTTTAAAGAACCATGAGGTCGCCCCCACTACCAAGGTGAAACAGTAAGTTTTTTCAAATGGATATAAGGAGGTATGGATTATAAAGGGCAGTGTTTTTGTTGGAAAGGTCGATTTTTCATTAAAAACTGCAAGGCCTGGTCACCTAGTCCCATGACATAATAGCCTTTTGACTGCACAGAGACTTGTTGTTTTGACTGTGTATATGGTGTGAATTTGTTTGATGGAGTGACAACCAACCAACGGAGAGCAGTGAATTATAATAAGGGAACATGGTTTTTGTTAAAAAGCAGTTTTATTGATTGAATGCTACAGGTCTGGTTACTACATCACAAAACACAATAAGCCATGTTAACCTACCTCATAAACAGTAAGCCTTGGGCTGTATAAAGTCATTGTGGGTGACTGTGTGCGTATTTTTGAATTAATTAGTGAAGTGGCATAAAAAGGAGCAGTATTCTGGTTGAAGGAAGCCTTGATTGTTTGAAAATTGCTACAGGCCTCTGCCAACACCTCAGAGGCATTTCAAAGATTTGCCACCTCATCCTGTGGACAGTAAAATTTGACTGTGTTTTTGTTTTTCAAGTTTATTTGTTAAGTTGGTATTTAGAAGGTGGAAAGGCAATTTTTTAGAGGGATAGGGGTTTTATATTGAAAGAGAGCTTTGATTGTTTGAAAGATAAAGCTCCTACAGGCTTTTGTTAAAACCTCAGAAGATTTTCAAAGCTCTGCCACCTTTGTTCTATGAACAATGAAATTGACTGTGTATATGGTGCGGACTTGTTGATTGATTTGCATACTAAGACAAGGGCAGGATTGTGAAGTTGAGAAGTTTACCTTGGTCAAAGATAAAAAAATAGGTTGTTAACCTCCAAACATCACAGAGCAGGGTGACCTTGTCACTATACACAGCAAATTCAGTTGACAGCCTATCTTCCTTTTCACTGTGTTTTTTCTTCTTAAAGGTCTGCTGGCTGAAATACATATCAAAGGTTGGGAAGGCCACATTCTAAAGGAGCAGAGGTTTTTTATTGAGAGAGAACATTTTGCACTAGCATCCAAAGACATTGTTTTCTTATCAAGACAGTGGGTTGACAGAGTTTGGTTTAAAAAAGGCATTTCAAAGACTTTGAGGCATCTTGGTTTTGCAGAAGCGCCCGGCACGGAAAGTGAGTAAAGACACATCAGGACTTCATATTTTGGCTTATGTTTTAGAACATGTTGCTAGGGACCCTTGAGGGTCATACACGCCGATTTTGGGAAAATTTTGTCATACTTTGGTTTTTTGGCATTTTTGAGTTTTTTGTCAAAACTCATGAAATTCGCCATTTCATTTTGGGGATTCGTCAAAGGAGGAGAATGGTATCATTGGATGCCATAATTTCATGAGCACACCCTCAGCAATTTTCAGAACATTTGGAGATCATTTGCTTCCCCGAAATGGCGAAAAAGGCTCGCTTTTTGCACACTCTGCCCGGTCTATCAGCAGACTGTAATTTTTGGTTTTTTACACACAGGTGCATATTTGGAGGACTTCCAGGCATCAGATTGGGGAAATTTCATTTGCACCGGAAAGTAGACAATCAGATATTTCCAACTAGCTATCATGAGCCTCGTTTTGACACCGGGAAGGCTGCCAAATGTTTCTGGCAAGTCAGGGGACCTTTTGCTGATGAAAATTTGAAGTATTTTTGTAATTTTTGAACCTCTAAAATCTGCTTTTTCCAAATGTGCGTTTAGCTATTTTTGCACATGGAAAAGGATGAAAAGTCAATTTAATTCCATTTTTTAGCATTTTTTAGATATTTTATGAGATATTTTGTGCCTTGGGCTTTGCAAAGCCTCAAGGACAAGTTTAGATATTTTGATTAGGCCAATGAGGATGCAAGTTGAACCATGAGGTTTTCTTCACTTGAGCCTATTTATTCCACAAGCTCTCATTTGTAAAGAAGGCTGAACTTGAGAAAAGAAGCAATATATGGTCATATGAGCGTTGGAAGAAATACTTGTGTTATGCTTTTGGATTGCCTCTTGAATGTTCTTGGATGAATGATGAAGGATTGTTGATGGATTCCATGACATGGTAGAATTGTATAGTGTCTCTTGCTTTGTTGTTTGTCTTCTAGTTTTCATTCATGAATACATGTTTCTTGCTTGCTATAGATCAGTAGAGAATAAACTTGAGATATGCCCTTGGAGGCACCTCAAGTTTCCTGTTTCTTCATAGCTTTCATGTTTTCCTCTTCCTTAGTTACATTAAAGAATTCTTAACTGCTCTTTAATAACTTGAGGACTTTGTTGCTTGTTTCATTCATAGTTCTATACATGCTAAGTATGACTTACGGTATGCCCTGCTTACCTATGGCTAGTTATAGTTCCATCCTTGAAATTTCTCTTTGAATGTTTAGATTATCCTCTTGTTGAACCAAGGAGGCCTAGTTCCGATCTAGCCCTTTGCCTAAAACTATGCGAATCTTGTTGTTCAAAGTGCCCAATAACTTGAAGTGCTGTGTTTAGGTGTTCCAACATAGTAAGTTAAGTTGTTTGTCTCCCTTAAGTGTTTTCCCCAAAGTCTGATAGCCTTTTCCTAAAGTTAGAGGGTCTTATACTTCTATGTATGGCTTGAATGTTGTTTCTATGTATTGATTAGCTTGTTAGTTACATTATGTATGATTAATGGTTTGCCCTACCATGTTTATGTTATTTATTGATCTAGTTATATTTGAAACTCTTTGTTGTTCCCAAACTTGATGTCCATTTACTCCATTTTTCCCAAAGATCCTTTTTACCTTGAATCAAATCGGCCCTTCAACAGCCTTGTATCGTCATCTAATAGCTTTCTAGACCTTTTGACCCCATAGCCCAGTTAATCTAACATCTTGTTATCTATTTTATATCTTTGATCAATTTCATCCCTCACAACTTAAAAAACAAAAATTCAAAAACTTACTTTTAAACTATACCGAAACCCCCAAAACCATTGAAAAACATTGAAAATTTCATAAAAAATACTGTCTTATGTTGCAGACTTAAGCCCCCTTGGGCTAAGTCCTAAAACCACTTCCCCATTATATGCCTTGGTGCTGGAACCAGGTGCTAGACCAATCAAGTGCTTATCGCATCAGATATTTTCGTAACACCCTCCCTCTTTCCTCCTCCGATCATGAGTCCTCCGATTGAATCTGGGCCATCCACGTGTCCAGATTGGACGGTCCCATATCATCCCCGCATTATTTCATCGCCCTCTGCCTTCCACCAAGAGGATTTTAAACGCGTAATCCCCGCTGTTGATCTCTGCGCAATCAACGGTTGTGACTTATTTTTCCCTCTGCTCTTCTTTTGACCTTCATGAGCAGATCTACACCGTTGGTTGATGCCATCCAACGGCCATGCTCCTCCCCACACCCTCTAAAGCAGTAAAACCAAATAACGCAGGATTTTGAAATGCAGTTAGGTATTGTGCAGGTGTTTGAATGAAATTCCGTTTTATGAGTTAGATTTTGTACTTCATGATTGGCTATCGATCACTAGAAGGATGAATAGAGCTCTAGTATGGTACTGTAATGTTGTTGCCCGTAGGAGTTGTGAACCTTGTCCAAAGGAAGAAACTCGCTTATAGAAGAAATAAATCGGGAATGAGTTAATCGAGCCACAGTTCTGAGGTTTGAACCTGGAGTTTAATGGACCAAAGTGAATAGGAAGCAGGGTATTAACCCCCATTTAACCTACGGTCACTTACTGTTCAAAAGCCGGAAGCAGTTTTGATCGCATCACTTTGGTGTGGAAAGAAAACCACTCAATAGCAAGCGATCTTGTGAAAAGCCGCCACGTCGACGAGAAAATACCGCCTCATCGCTCCCTCATCATGCGTTAAATGTTGACAGTGGGCTCAACGCGATATTGACGTACGTCGTCCGATCTGAGGCTGGCTCATCGAACAGTGATCGCACTCAAAGGAGCTCGGGGGATAAACTAAGGTATGGCATGTGAATTTAATTGAAACTCGTCGATTGTGTATGTGGGCCCATAACCCACAATCAATTGCCCTGGTCTCCAACACCTAGTCAGCATACACGTCATCAGGCCCCAAACGGACCCGATACGCTTTATAGGGAGGATTTGATAAAAATTTCGGGTCACAAAGACCCTGACGTCAGCAGGCTCCTTTTGTAACCCGAAATGGTTTATGCAGCTTGGTTTTATCAGGAGTTTTGAAGTCCGGGGTATGTTATTTGATTAACGGTGATTAAATGGTTTTTCCACTATATTGAAGAAAAAGCCGAAGGCTGGGAATGGCGATTCTCACGCCTTCGATTCATTAAAAGGAAGCCATCCGTGTGTTCAATTTACACGTCTCATCAATGCTTCATGGGCATTGATGCCTCATGAGCCCTGCACATCACTGCACATCAACAAGACACAATGAATAAATCACAAACAAAGAGTATCAGTGTCGAAGACAAAACATACCAGAACAGGAGATTGAAGACAGATCTGTGGGGATTACGGCTAACATTGATTATCAAAAGCCTAATCCTCCCAATTAAGACACAGTTAAAAGAAAATCATAAGTGTTTTATCAGACAGGAAAGCCTCCACCGCCACATCAGAGGCAAATTGATTCCTCCCAACTACCACAGTGCCACCTATGCCTCAAAGCATTCAAAAAAAGACCAAAGTTATTGGTCAAGATCAGATATTTGCCTCAGCGCAGCCAGAGAGTTAATTCTGCAAATAAAATTAATGACAAAATATCAGCAGAGTTACTTTAACATAATAGAGAGCCTCAAAAGTTAATAAGAGCTCCCACCGAGCTTAATCTTAAATGAAAAACATTAATACAGACAAAAACATCTATAAACTTCTTCATCGAGCCCCTCAAAGGCCGAGAAGCCATTAAGTCTGTATTAATTGACCCAGGAGATATTTTATCAAATCCCACCTCCTCATTCTTCTATAAATACTACTGGAGAAGATGAGAAAAGGGTTGGTTGCTAAACTTTGAAATATAATTGAGCTTGAGACTTCTACTTGTAAATAGTGTTCACTGGCTCTTGAAGCTCTACTTGTGATAGATAAGTTATTCTGGGAAGTGTAGATGATTGTTAAGCTAGAGCATTGGACTTAAAGCTGTAACTGGTTTGGAGCATCAATACAAGCTGATTTATGGGATCTTGGTCTATGTCGACGGTGATGTTGTTTCTTATTGTAAATTGTTATTTTATTTCTGTTTTCACTGTGTTCATCTTCTCTTATAAAGAACGGCATGCATAGAGTTAGGACCTACTGTATATCAGTACCCTTCTCTGACTGAAAATCTTTACCTACATGTTTTCTTCCAATTTGTGTTATTTAGGAATGATTTAATTCAGTTCTAAGCATAGGAATGCTAGCATTCCCTCGTCCTATTGCCTTAGCTAATTGTTATTCTTAAATTTTATTTTCAGTATATGTTAAGTAGAGATGAACTAAGGAAGATATGGTGTGCTCTGGTCCTAGTTTTATCCCCAAAGACTGTCTGAATGTTTCCCTTGGAATGTGTTGAAAGCTGGCTAGTGTTGAAACACTTACCAGATCTTAGGCCATTCTTTGTTATCTTTGTGTTTGTCTTGAAAGTTACCAAGTAGAGCAGAGCTAGGAGAGGATTTGTGGTGAGCCCGGCCCGCTAGTTTCTTCTCCAACAGTTGCCTTCAAGTTTCCCTTTGTTTTAAAATGTTTTTCTATTGAAAGTGCATCAAAATTAGGTTAGTTTAGAAGTACTTACCTAATCTTAGATTACTTTTATGTCTTTCTTAAGTGTATGTCAAAAGAAGGCTATTTTATAAGTACTTGCCTGATCTTAGGTTGCTCTTTGTTCTTCATTTGTTTAAATCCCCTTCTTTTTGTAACACTTCATCCCATAAAATCAAACTTTAAAGATATCCTTAGACATAGATGACTTGCCCCATGGACCACTCTTGCCCCTTGCTGTTTCAATTAAACCCTATTATGACTCCATAGCCCAATGAACTAAAACCTGCAATTATCTATCTTTCTTGCCCAAGCTTGTTCTGTTTGCTTGCAACTTCACACCTCTTAAACTCTTTGCATTTAGAACTTTCCACCTCAAATAATAATCATGCTCAACCATCCAAAAACAAACAAAACCCTTGGCCTTCATAACTAGCCTAATATCATTACCTAAGACTTCAAAGACAAATCCATCTTTGCACTTATTGGAGAGATCCCTCTCCAGATTCAGGAGGGCTAGATCCTAGAATCCCAAAGTCGTTGAAATAATGTTCTCCCTGCAGTTGGACGTTTTCCAATCTTGCTAGTTACAGGGTGCCAACACATTGCTTCCTACGGAGGGAGGATTTATCAAAGTGGATATTGGTGGCCACCCACCTATTCCACCTAGACCTCCATTCGGTTTCATTAGTTTTCTTATTTATGACAACATTTACTATTTTTAACATTTTTTTGGGTCCTAAACTTCCGGAGCAATTTTGACCACATAAATGACACTTTTTGAGGTTCGTAGTAGGCCCATAATGCTATGGGCCTACCATAAATCCTATAGTATTCGAAGATATGTTTCCAACTAGGTATGATACATGCTAAACAAGGATAATATGACTAAGTTAAGACCCTGGGAAGCTGGCCGCCCAACTGACCCCAACGGGGCCCACGAACCCTTGGTTTTTGATCTCATGGGGTTAGGGTTTTGGTTGTTTAGGGTTTTCCCTTGTTGTTCAATACTAAAAGGGCCCTTGAGACTCATTGTAAAATTGTTCAAAGGCATATAGATGCCACATCTATTATCAAATATAAGATACCATCGCTCGAGCTAGTTTATTTCCTTTATGTATATAAGCATATTTCATTTCTTTGATATTAATGAAATGGAGTGTTATTTCTATTGCATATGTGTATTTATGGTTATATATATATTCTATTGAATTATTGTTTAATTTCTGATCAGTGGTATAAAAGTGGTCTATTATTTCTCTGTTTTTCTTTACATGTCCCCAACGAGGTCAGGGTATAAGGAGTTAGGGATCAAACTAGTTCAATATTTAAAAGACCGGCCTCACAAATCCCGACGAGCTCCCATGGTAGAAGAAAAGAAAGAAGAGGGAGCATGAGATCCTTTCAAAATATTTCTCAAAGAAGCCCTCGAGAATCATATGAACATGATGATGGAAAAATTTTCCCAGATCCTTCAGTGGCTACCCACAGGCGACACATCTTCTTCCAATAACCAGTCTAGAAGTGTCACTCCCTTTAAGATACAAGTAATTCAGGATTGGCCAGCTCCAACCACTCTAATAGAGCTCTGCATCTTTTTGGGTCTTGCCAATTTCCACAACATGTTCATGTTGGGGTTCTATCATATCACTTAGCCTTTAAGTCAAGTCACAAAGGGTAGAGCGAAAGCAAAGCTCTTTTGGTACGAATCTAGATAGAAGGAATTTTGTAATAATATTGTTTCTTGATCAATCGCATTGGGTAGGTTTTTTCCTTCATCGACGTTTCGAACTAGCTACCAAGGTTCATCATTAAGATAAGATTGAATGAGAGAAGTTGATCTCAAGTATGGTGAATAAATAGTTTAAAAATTTTGGTGAAAATATTTTAGAGCCGACATAAATTATAATTTAATTATAATGATTTATTTTTAAGAATTAATTGTTTATAAATATGTATTAATTTCTGATGTTTTGTTTCAATTGTGATGTTATTTTTTATGTTTTTTTATTAAACTTAATTATTACTTATATATTTAATTTAAGTCATGACTTTAATTATTATAACTTTTAAATTTATTAAATATCTTATTAATTATTTAGATGATTAATGTTATGATGTTATAATTATTATGCCTTTGTATTAGAAACTTTTATGTATTTATTGTTATTTAATAATGATTAAAGAGATGTTTATGTTCCATTTAATATTTATTATAGGGATGAAGGAATTTTCCGAGTTGAAGCATTGCATCTGCCCTGCACCAATGCTCACATTACCAACCCTGCAACAACCATTTGAGATTGAGACAGATGCCTCTGACTATACTATTGGTGCAATTTTTACTCAACAAGGGCATCCAGTGGCCTATCACAATGAGAAACTTTCAAACACAGTCTTAAAGTATCCCACCTATGACAAAGAGATGTATTCCATTGTGCAGGCGTGCCGACAATGGAAGCATTACATTATGGGGAAGGAAACAATCATCCACACAAACCACTAACCCCTGTAGTTCATATAGAAATAAGGGAAGTTGCAAAATGATTTCCATCATAAATGGTATACATACCTAAACCAATTCCATTTGAACATTAAATACAATAAGGGAAGCATCAATAATGTTGCATATTGCCTTAGTCGACTGCCGGTCATGGCGCTGACCTCTGTGCTCGACCCTTGTGGCCATGAGTCTTCGAGGTGGCCACATCTTTACAATAGTGATCCAGAATTCAACAAAACATACTAGATGCCCCTAGAAGGCTAGGAAGTTCCAAATTTTCACCTAAATGATGAACTGTTATGCCACCTAGGACACCTCTACTCTATTTTCCTTCAAGTGAGCATTCCAAGATGATTTTGGAGGCACGCTACAGTCGTGTCGTTGGAAATTTTGGAGTAGAGAAAATAGTGGCAGTGATGCAGAAGCATTTTTAATGGCCGAACCTTCGACAGGATGTTGGGAAATACATCAGATCTTGCATTGCCTGCAGCATTGCCAAACTGACCATCACAAAGAAAGGCCTATATACCCCTTTGCCTACTCCTAGTCGGCCTTGGGAATTGATCCCCATGGATTACATGTTGGGCCTTTCTTCTACTAAGCATGCAAACGACTGGTTTTTCATGGTTGTCGAAAGATTCTCTAAGATGGTCATTTTGGCAGCCTCCATGAAAAGTATCACATCAAAAGCCACTGCTAATCTCTTCTTTGAATGAGTGTGGATATACATTGGGATCCCACAGTCCATTATCTTAGATCAGGATAGCAGGTTCCTAAGTACAGTTTGGTCAAGTCTTTGGTCGATGCTCAATACCAAGCTCACTAAGTCCATGGCTTTCCACCCTCAAACTGATGTCCAAATAACGGTCGTCAACAAGATGATCATACATATTATGTGATGTACAACATGAAGCATCCACGCACATGGGATGAAATCCTCCCCTATTTCCATCACAGCTACAATAGAGCTCTCCATAGCTCAACTAGCCACAACCCCTTTCAGGTGGGGTTGGGATTCTAGCCACTATGTCTCATTGATGTGGCCATACCATTTGCAGCTACTCAGGTAGATTCAGCTCATGTCCAGTCTCAATATGATAACACTAACAACTTCATGGAGTGAATTCAACACATATGCCAACAATTCCATGACATATTAGACAAATCCAATGCTAAGTACAAGCAATGACATGATTAGCATCAAGTTCCACTCAAGTTCCAGGTGAACGAAAAAGTTTGACTACACTTGTAGAAGGAGTGCCTCATTGGACCCCACCAAAAGCTTTGCTCGCTCTGATATGGGCCATACACCATCACCAAGGATGTAGGGGAAAATTCCTTTGAGCTCAGCATTCCATTTTTCCTTAGCTTGCAACTAGTGTTCAATGTGCACCACCTTCGAACATACTTTCCACCATTATTGGACACATCTGACATTGTAGAACAACTCACACCAACAGAGTTAAACCCAAACTAAATGTAACAGAAAAAAAAATTGATCGAATCATGGACACACATATCAAGAACACTCACCAATAAAGGATACAATTATATCGAGTTTTCAAAGCAGACCAACTCCTTCACCAGGGCAAGTGGTTCACCAAGGACCAGGTGCAACATAAATTTACTCACCTTATGGAGGCTCTGCACGCAATGCGGACCATTACTTCCTAAGGAGGGAGGAATAATCTAGGTGTATATTGGTGGCCACCCACCTATTCCACCTAGACCTCCATTCAGTTTCATCAGTTTCATTATTTATATCAACATTTACTATTTTTAATAGTTTTACGAGTCCTGAAATTCCAGAGAAGTTTTGACCCCATAAACGATGTTTTCTTGAGGTCCATAGCAAGTTACAGCTATGGTCCTACCACAAATCTTGTAGTACTGGGAGGGATTTTTCCAACTAGGTATCGTATGCACCAAACGGGGAAAATATGAATAAGTTACGACCACGGGAAGTTTGTTGCCCAACTAACCCCAACGTGGCCCACAAAATCTTGGTGTTTTATCTCTTGGGGTTAGGTTTTCCCCTTCTTGTTCAATAATAAAAAGGCCATTGAGCCTCATTGTAGCACAATTCAAAGGAATATAACGGACACATCTCTTATCAGAGATAAGCTACCATCGCCCGAGCTAGTTTATTTCCTTTCTGTATATAAGAATATTTCATCTCATTGATATTAATGAAATGAAGTGTTATTTTTTTTGTGTCTCTATATTTATGGTTATATATGTATTTTGTTGCGTTCATTTTTAAGCTTGAATTAGTGGTATCAAGGCAGTCTTCTCTTTCTTTGCTTTTCTTTGCATGTCCCCAAAGAGGTTAGGGTATAAGGAGTTAGGGCTAAAAATGGTTGAATCTTTACAAGACCAACCTCACAAACCCCGACGGCCTCCGATGGCAGAAGAAAAGAAATACGAGGGAGTAAGAGATCCTTTCAAAATATTTCTTGAAGAAGCCCTCGAGCGTGAGAGGAATGCGATTATGTACAATGTTTCCCAAATCCTTCAACGACTACCCACAGGAAACACATATTCCTCCAACAACCACTCTGGAAGCGCCACTCCTTTTATGATACAAGACATTCGGTATTGACAAGCCCCAACCACTATAGTAGAGCTCTGCAAATTTCTGGGTCTTTCCAATGTCTACCGCAGGTTCGAGTTGGGGTTCTCTCATATCACTTGGCCTTTAAGTCAAGTCACCAAGGGAGGAGCGAATGGAAATTTATTTTTGTCATAATCCCAACAAAAGGAATTTTCTGAGTTGAAGAATTGGCTCTTCTCTGCACCAGTCCTCACATTACCAAACATTAAAAAACCATTAGAGATTGAGACGAATTCCTTCGACTATGATATTGGTACATTTCATACTTAGCAGGGACATCCAGTGGCATATCACAATGAGACACTTTCAGACATAGTACGAAAGTATCCCACCTGTGAAAAATAAATGTATTCCATTGTGCAAGCCTGTCAACAATGGAAGCATTACATTTTGGGGAAGGAAACGTTCATCCACACATACCACCAAACCCTGCAGTTCATACAGACACAAGGAAGTTGCAAAACGATCACCATAAGAAATAGTCCATATACCTGCAACAACTCCATTTGAACATTAAGTACAAGAAGGGAAGAACCAATAATGTTACATACTGCCTCAGCCGACCATCAGTCATGGCACTGCCCACAATGCCAAACTATTG
Organism: Pinus albicaulis; assembly: GCA_034641835.2. Classification (NCBI taxonomy): domain Eukaryota; kingdom Viridiplantae; phylum Streptophyta; class Pinopsida; order Pinales; family Pinaceae; genus Pinus; species Pinus albicaulis. The sequence goes on along the minus strand of CM076576.1, from coordinate 310,086,037 downwards.
TTCGACAAGACTTCGGAGTGGGTGCATGTTTACAAGAGCGATCCAGAATTTGGTAGCACACACCAGATGATCCTAGAAGGAAAGAAAGATCCAAAATTTCACCTCCAAGATGTACTGTTGTGCCACCTGGGACACCTCTGTGTTCCTTCAAGATAGTGTACCAAGATGATTTTGGAGGCACGTTGTTGTCGGGGCACTGGACATTTCGAAGTGGAGAAAGTAGTGGCAGTGTTGCAGAAGTATTTTTATTGGTCTGTCTAACCTTCTACATGATGTTGGGAAGTAATTCATATCATGCACTACTTGTGCCATTTATAAACTAACCATCAAGAAGAAAGGAATATATACTCCTCTACCTACTCCTATTCAACTTTGGAATCCATCTCCATGGATTACATGTCAGGCCTTCCTTCTACTAAGCGTGGAAACGACTGAATTTTCTTGGTCATCGACAAATTCTCTAAGATGGCCATTTTGACAGCCTCTAAGAAGTGTATCACAACAGAAACCACTACTAAGATCTTATTTGAATGAGTGTGAGTACACTTTGGGCTCCCACAAACCATTATCTCAGATTGAAACAATGGGTTCCTAAGTAAATTTTGGTCAAATATTTGGTCGATGCTGGATACAAATCTCACTAAGTCCACGGATTTCTACCCCCAAATTGATGGCCAAAAAGAGGTCGTAAACAAGATAATCATACACATTTTATGCATTTACAACGCAAAACATTCACGCACATTGGATGAAATCCTCCCCTATGTCCATTACAGTGACATTATAGCTCTCCATAGCTCAACTGGACACAACCCCTTTCAGGAGGGGTTGGGATTTGAGCCACTATGTCCCATTAAAGTGGTCATACCATTTGAATCTAATCAGGAAGATTCGGCTCATGTCTATTCTGAAGCAGATAGGGCTAACACCTTCATTGAGCGCACTCAAAACATCCTCCAACAATTCCATGAAATATTGGTCAGAGTCAATGCTAAGTACAAGCAGCAACATGATCAACATTGGGTGCCACACAAGTTCCAGATGGGCGAAAAATTTTGGCGAAACTTGTAGAAGGAGTGCCTTACTGGGACCCACCGCAAGCTCACCGCAAGCTTCACCCACTCCAATATGGGACATACACCATCACCAAGGTTGTAGGGTACAATGCCTTCGAGCTCAAAATTCCACCATTCCTTGGCCCTCACCTAGTGTTCAATGTGGACCACCTTCAACAATACTTTCCATTATTACTGGACACATTCGAGATTGTATAAAAACTCACACCAAGAGATTTAAACCTATACTGAATGGAACATGCCACAACTGATTGGATCATGGAAATGCAGATCAAGAACACTCACCAACAGAGGATCCAACTATATCAAGTTGTCAAAACAAGCCAACTCCTTTACCAGGGCAAGTGGTTCACCAAGGGCTAAGTGCAACAAAAATTTCCTCACCTCATGGAGGCTCTGGATGCAATGGGGAACATTTCTTCCTAAGCAGGTAAGACTTATCTAGGTGGATATTGGTGGCCACCCTCCTATTCAACCTAGACCTCTAGTCGGTTTCATTTGTTTCCTTGTTTATAGCAACATTTACTCTTTTTAGTAGTTTTTCGGGTCCTAAACTTCCAGAGCATTTTTTACTCCCTAAACGACATCTTTTTGAGGTCGAAAATCCTATATTTATCAAAGAAATAGTTCAGAAAAGGTATCATATGCGCTAAACGGGGATAATATGACCAAATTACAACCCCGGGATGTTGGTTGTCACACTAAACCCAATGGGGCCCACAAACTAATGGCGATCCATCTCTTGGGGTTAGGGTTTTGGTTATTTATGGTTTTCCCTTGTGGTTCAATAATAAAAATTCCCTTGAGCCTCATTGTAACATAGTTCAGAGACATGTATACACCACATCTCTTATCATAGATAAGCTAAAACTGTCGGTGTTATACAGCATTTTGTCACTAACCCTGCAATCCCCATCTCGCTCATTGGAGGGTCATTTCTGTGATCAATAAGCAGTTGCATGCCTTGCAAAGACCATCATTGCATCCCTTTACATGAGAGTAATATTATTTCTGTTGACAATTCCCTGAGCAGAGCTTCAAAAACCCCTGTTTTTGCCTTGGCGCGAGTAGTCAGTTCTGCCCTCGCGTCGATGAGGAAGATTAACACTAGGCCCTATGCCAGTTGGCGCTCTATCTCAGTTAGCCACCTGCGCCAAGCTGTTTAAAAATAGAGGCAGAGATTCCACTCCAACAACTTCGACGGTGAGTCATTGGAAGTGGTTGGACTGAATAACCACGGACTCCCTCCTTTAGTTTATGGTTTCCAACTCTTATGGGAACCTCCTAAAGGATAGGCCTCCCTCCCACCTTTGTAGGGATCCTAACCTCCTCCTTTTCCTCTCTAAAAATAAGTTATCTCTCCTTGCATAAGCTAGCTGAACATGGATAATTGAGTACACTATAGCTGAATTGTTGAAGAGATAGAAGAAGGAAGAACTTCGTTGAGAGAGCTTAAGCCCATGCCTTCATCCCGTCTGAATCCCCTGACGAGTATCTGAGATGCGCTTTGGCTGAACCCCGTTGGAGGAGACTGCGATGTCAAAGCTTTGGTTGTACCTCTTCCTTCTATTAATACATACACATGAATATTGTTTGGTTCCCATTTTGTGTTATGTCATTTGTTTAATGCAATATTCTTAGCCCTCTTTGACTGGCTAGTAGTTATGAATGAAGTTATTATGTCGTATGTTGTTCTTGTTTACGGATCTATGTGCAGGTATCCGAGCATGACTGGAGAAGGAATGTGACTTTCCAAGGAAGGAGCGAGAGGCCACCACCACTACAAATATGACGACAACATTGGATCCCAGGTAGGTCGATCTACCGTGTCCTCTTTTCGTTGTTTCTAGACCCACTCTAGGGCTAGAGGGATAGCCTCTATCCGCAGAGGGGATTTACTTGCTTAGCAAATTGGTGACTCAATTGGGGAATCAGTGTGAGTTTTTCATTTTAGCCTGTTTGGATTGACTTTGGTTGTTGGCTTGCTTGTTTGTCTTTTTCTGGTTTTCTTGCTTGTTTTCCATCCCCTGTTCAGCTATAGAGTGTCAACATTGGCCTTTGCTCATTGAGTTTTCCCTTTTCCCATAGTTATCCGGCTTGGCACACTTTTCGTTTGAACAGTCGCGCCGATTGGCACAGGTTTCTTTTGGTGCAGTCACGCCAACCCCTGTTTGGTCCTGAATACCACCTCACAGTCGCGCCTAATCCTGTAGGATTTGGTTTTCCCTCCTTGATGAGTCTTTGGTCAGTTGTGCTTGACTCTGGGTTTATTTTTGTGTGTAATTAAGCCTTTGGGACTGTTTTTACTACTGTGGGCCTGTTTTCCTCAGTCGTTTGTCTATTTTCCTATTGGTGTAGATTAAGGCCTTAGGGTTTCTAAGTGTCTTGTGCACTGAGCCTTCTGTTTGGAAATCAAGTATCATTGGTTGTTTTTAGTCTCATTCTTGGGTTGATTGCGCATAGTTTTCTTGATCCTTTTTGAGTATTTTCTTTGGTTGAATGATCATTTCGTTTTCAATTGATTCTTCTCCTTGTTGCTCCAAGTATAGATTACATTGCTTGTTTTGGGTCGTTTTGAAATCTTTCTTTTGATTTGGAAGATTGCAGCATTAGTTTGAGTGCTTTCTTGTGAGTGTTTGCATTGATTGATTCATTCAAGTTTGATCCTTAAATTTGCAATACTTGTTGAGCCCCAAAGATGTCCTTTTCTTTCACCAAATTTCACTTCAATTCCTTTGTCCTTTATCAGTTGTAGGATTAAAATATCAATAGGATTAATTAAAGTCACTTTAGGAATGCATATAATGACTGACTTGCTATATTTTCGTGGTTTTGTTGTTGTAGTAGTTTTTGACTAGACTCAGCTACAGAATGCAGTCATTCTATAGCTAGTCGCCTATTCCGCAGCTATCTTCATGTTCACACAGGTTACAGGTGTCACTTAAAGGAAAAACGCATATGATTGAATTCCACAACACTCCTACATCATTATTTTCTCTCTACGAAGTATGAGCAAAAACCTACAGGTGGTTATGCACGTGGAAGAAATCAAAACTAAGAGGTAGACTTCTACCGGGACAAGAACTATACACATGTCTTCAGCAAAAGTACAAGGCTTCCACAAGAGTTCTAATTTGATTTTAATTTGGAAAGACACTTATCCCTAACTCTTCTCAAGGGTAGTTATGTATTTCTTTTATAAGAATGACTCGGGAGACCGAGAGACAGTTAGCTAGATTGATGTTTTGTTGTTAGATCTCAAAAGTCCGTAATACTCTGTTTCTGAAGTATTTTCCCTTTAATGAAAGACATTCAACTTCATTGCATGATATAAGGCAATCTTGAGGAAATTTGTATGCTAATCCAGTGGTAGAGGGCCCCTACTGCCCGAGAAGCTCTGTGCATATTTTTTAGATAAGTAACTTTAACTCTGTTTCATTCCTAATTCAAGCAGCTTTTTGAACTCTATGTTTTGTGCTAACTTACATCGAATGTTACAGCCAGTCTTATTCTTATAAATTGTTCCAAAATATCATTAACACTGAATGAGAGATAGCTGTAATATTTTAAGAGATTAGTTGTTTTTTAGTTCAGCTGTAATACTCCGGAGATTAATTGCACTCTAGTTAAGTTCTGTTCATTGTATTTCAAGTTTGATTGATTGCATTCTAGTTCAGTTCTGTTTAATGTATTTTAAGTTTTATTAGTTAGTTGTATTCTAGTTCTGTTCCATTAGACTTCAAGGCCTTCATTATTTACAAACTACTCTTGTTATTAATCTCTTCCAACACAACATCATATGGACAGGAATTAGTGATATCAGTTCGAGGCCTTGACTGTTCTGTAGTTTCTTATAATTTTACAAATAGCCTTTTTCCAAAACTATTCCAAAATATTTCTAACTCTCGAATGAGGCTTAGTAGTGACAATTTGAGTTGCAGAATGGATTAATTTCAGTGTCATAATTTAACTTAGATTAGGGTTCCTTACTATGCTACAGATAATCTTTTCCAATTGTGTTCCAACAAATTTCTAACCATGGATGAGATTTTTGTGATATTGTAAGTTGTTGTTTACTTAGAAGAACCTCATTGCATTAAGATTATCCTTTTCTCAAGCTATTCCAACATACTTCTAATGAATGAATTGGACTGAGTTCATGTTATGGGTTTTTTTTTCTTGTCAAGTTTTGCATTTTCTGTTCTTAGGCACCATACATAGTTTAGAATAGCCTTTGCTCTGTTTTAGTGTGACCAATAACTTCTCTTTATTAAACACTTAGTTCCTTTCCTCTTAGCATAGAAACATAAAACCAAAACACTATAAAAACATTAAACACAACGAAGTAGGAAGCAGATACCTAGGCACATATAGTGCACTTCACTTCAACAGTTTACTAGCCCTGGTTGACAATTTATGACATCAATTTAGGAACACTAAGTTGAGAAGACAATACTCAAGATAATGTTTATTTTGTTTTTCATGTAATTAGTGCATTGTATACTCTTTTCATTGAAAAACTAAAAAAAACATTTTGCATTCTTTCCTTTGCATTGAAAGTGAGAAGTTCTTTTGCATAACTAGCATTTGATAATCTAGGAAAGAATTTTTCATTTTCGTTTGATTGCATTAGATGAATTAGTGGATTTCTTTGGCATATTCTCATTGTTTTCTATTGTTTGAAACATCTCTATCCTTCTTGTAACTAGCATTCATTGAATCAAAGATTATGTTCATTTGCATATAGTTTGCATTTAGAAAATTTGAGATCCAAATTCGGTAGGGCCCTGAAACTAAAACATAATCCAAGATCAACTTTAAAATTCATTAAATTAACCTAAGGAAGCATTGAAACCTAACGCAACATTTTTAGTGGTCTAGGTTAGAGACGTCTTCCGGCGTCTTAAAACCTAGTAGTTTTCGTTCGCCATTTGGCTTTAGATAGTGCTAGTACAGACTTGTGCTCCCTGTATCGTCGAGTATATAAAGGGAGACCCCTCTAGGTTGAAATAATTTTATCCATGGGAAGTCGAGTCTGTCGCCTTGTAACCATGATACACCGAACACAACATTCGGGGAGACTACCTGCATGTACGTTAAGCCCTTGGAAATTTCTCTTTCATTTGATCACCAAGGTGTATATGGAAGTTCACGGAAACCTGGTACACCCTCTTGCTTAGAGTACCTAAGTAGTCATTTTTATATTTTCATGATTGTTTAAAAAGATAAGAGATCGTTGAGCACTTGTCCTTTCACGCTCGTTTAAAATTGAAAGTGACTAGAGTCATATTTTGCATGTTTCTCGACTCTTAAAACATGAAACAACAAAATCTGGTTTCAGTGTCATAAAATTAATCACCTAAGATCACACGCCCGTTAAAAGTTTTATTACTTGGCTTGTTTTTGTTTTCCTTAGATTTTGATCTTGGAGTATTTGATTGGTTATCTTTTTCCTTCCCATTTTTAAATACAGTCATAGTGGTGGAACCACTAGTTTCGTCATCCTCACTGCTTCCTAGTGGTAGTTCTTTTTCAGAAGTTTCTTTTGAAACCCCTCAGTCCACTAGGTCTGCCGAGTTTACGCAACCTATTCTCCCATCTGTTCAACCTCTTTCTACCCGATCTCCTCCTGAAGATTCATTTGAGTTCAATTAGCCTCCTTCAAGTGCTTGGTCTGGTTTTGGGGAAGAAGGATATTTTCCTCCTCTTATGTCGGGCTCACCATTTTTTGTTGTTGTTGTACCTCCTAGTCCCTGTAGTCTTTTCGAAGATCTTACAACGAAGTCAGACATGGATTCATCTAGTCCTGTTGGTAGTGAAGGAATGCCTGTTTCTACAGGATAATATCAGCTTTTTCTTGAAGATTTCCCTCATGTTTCTACTCAGTATTCTCCACCATCGGTGTCACTTCCACTTGGATATAGGTCCTTGAGTCAGATTATGTCTGGTGTTGCCTCCATAGCGCAATCCAGCACATTAACTACTCCTCAGAGTTCGGTCCTCCCTTCGTTAGGACTATCACCTTCGACACATGGTTCGTCAGTTACTGTTACATCTGTCCCAGTCCAAACGACTGTCTGTGTGGCTCCATCCACACCAGTTGTTATGACTCAGTCATCAGGATATTTTCATACTCGCAGGTCTATTTTTATCAATCCTACGTGGCCTGTTAATCCTGGTCCTGGTAGATCACAATCTAGTGCCGCAGAGGCCCCACCTACTTCTAGTGCAGTTTCTACTACCCCAGTGATTCCCGGCGGCCTTACTTTTGAAGAGTATCTGTTGGCTGTTCAACAATAGAGTTCTCAAGGTTCTCAGCAGCTCCAAGCTCTTGGCAATCCTCGATTCCATCACTATGATGCTATCGGTAATCCCATTTATTCATTACTGCATCATTATGATGTATATGGTAATCTTGTTTATTTGCCTCCTATTGATCCTCATCAAGCTGTTTATGATCCTTATCAGACCGTTTCTCATCTTGGACTCACCTTACTATGCAACCCTCTGGCTTGCAAGGACAAACCTCATCGAGATAACCTTTGGCTCAGCAGGGCTATGCCTCTAGTCCACAGGGACAACCTTACGATCCACAAGGCCAACCTTCACAAGGTCAACCCTACGGTCCTTTTGGTCAACCTCAAAATCAACCAGGACTATCTTATGCTCCTGGGGAAAAATTTATCCACCAAAGGGAGAAACTTTGCACAACAGTCGTCGCCACAGATTCTGTATGGAAAAAAATTTGTGCAACAAGGACAACCCTATGGTCCTCCTCAGGGTCAACCTGGTTATCAGGGACAACCTGGTCCATCGCAACCATCGGGAAACCCCTCTCGCAAGGGAAACCCGGTGGGCCTCAATATTCAGTTCAACCAGCTCAGCAACCTCTTCAACCTACTCCTCAGCCGGTTCAATCGGTTCAACAGTCGGTTCTACCTGTTTATCCAATTCAGCCAGGTCCACGTTCTCAGCAGGGCCCGCTTGCTCAACCACAAGGCCCTTATTACTCTCAAGGTCAATATCAGCCGATATATAGTGCGCCCCAAGGTCTTTACCCTCAAAATAAACCTTAAAGCCATGCTTATGTTCCACAACAAAATCCATAAGTTGCTCAACAGGGACCTCAATGGTCTTCTCAGACTCAGTATCTTGGTCCTCAACCCCAGTATCGATAGAATTATCTTGCTGCTAACCCATATGGTCAGAATCCTCCAAGGCAAAATATCTGGGGGCAGAATTCTTCTCGGACTGGGTGGAATGTAAACACAGGTCCTTATCAGAGACCTCCTATGACTTTCAATCCTCAATTGCCATTTCTTGCTACGTTGGAGTTACTGGATGTGTCAAAGTTAACGAACGATCCCATTCTTCATAACCCATATTGGCCTCCGGTTCTAACTAAGATTCCTGTTGATTTACCTAAATTTAAGTGCAAGTCTAGTGAATACCCCCAAGCGCATGTTATGACTTACCATTTGTGGTGTTCCTCTAACTCTTGGGTTGACGATTCTATTCGGCTCCGTCTTTTCCAGCGAACTCTTACTGGTGCTGCTGCAAAGTGGTACATTGAGCTATCTCGTGACATATTCGAAGACTTAAATTATTTAGCCATGGCATTCCTTACTCATTTTCAGTTACCAGTTCATTATGAAACCGGGACGCACCTCTTCACTTCATTGAAACAAGACCGAGCTACTCATATCTCGGATCATATTCATGAGTGGCGACGTCGTCATCACATGATCAAATTTGAAATTCCTGATCAGCTTCTGACTCATTGGTTCACCACCTCCTTTGTCAATCAAATTGCAAAAGACATAGCTATGGGAGCTTATGTAACCAAGGAGCAAGCCATCACTTATGCCCAGTACCTTAATCTTGTGTACTCTCAGTCTAGCGCATTATATGATATCTTGCCTGATGCTCCTCGACCTAGAACTTCTAAATCACCAGCGACTCCATCCGTCGATGGTATTATTGGTTTTGTGTCTCAGAATTCTTAGAAGTCTTCTTCCTCAAACTCTGAGAAGCCGAAGTCTACTTCTTCCAACAATGTTGCCTCTCGGTCCACCTCGAATTCTAGTAAAATCGCAGAAGTTAGTGTCGTTTAGGCCAATCCGGCAGATACTGCTTCTAAAGGTAAAAAGAAGGGTAAAGGTAAGGCAAAAGACGATACCCCGTAACATAATTATCAGAAACCTCGTGTTGATGATGGTTCTCAACGCAAGCCAAAGTATCCTTGTTTGATTTGTGATGAAGAGCACTTCACCAAAGACTGTCCTAGATGGTCCAAAGTGAATCGGTTTCTCAAAGGCACCCAGGGAACTTTGGTTGTTCTTAAAGAACCTTTCCCATCTCAGAAAACCCAGATGGTAGAGCAACCTGAGTCCACTGCCCCATTTGGCTCTCAGGTGTTCATGATGAACGGTTCTACAGCCATTTCTATTGCTACTCGGTCGAAAGATTATACTAGATCGCGTTAGGCAGCGGGGAAAGAAATCGTTAATGGTCCTCCTCCACTTGTTTCTGGCCTGCTTGAGATTGAAAAGCCCAGTGCTGAATCCATTGTACGAGCACCTTCCAAAGGTGTACTCCGTAAGTATTCTTATAATCCCGACACCCGAGCCACTCAGCATTAAAGTATTGTTAAGGATTTGGCTCAAGCACTGTTTGCAATGTCCGCATTAGAAGTACTTCAGAGTTTCCCGTCTCAACGGAAGCCTTTGTTGCCTGCGATTGGTGGGGTTGAACCTACCAATACTAGCCTTATCGCTTTCGATTTAGAGAATTTCGTTCCACGACTTTTGCATCAGATTGTGCTTATTAACCAAGTGGTTATTAATGGTCCCGATATCCATCGAGTAGTTGTGGATGAGGGTGCATCAACCTGTGTCATGTCATCTTCTTGCTAGAAAGCTATTGGTTCTTCGACCCTGAATTCATTGCCAAATTCCCTTGAAGCATTTGATGTAAGGGAATCAAAGCCTTTAGGTGTTCTCACTAGTTTACTGATTACTTTGAAAGGGAAGACAATCAATGTCGAGGTAGAGGTAGTTGATGCCAAACTCAATTATAATCTTCTCCTCAGTCGCAGTTGGACTCATGCCATGCTATGTGTTCCGTCCACTCTCTTTCGTGTTCTAAAATTTCCATAGGAAGGAAAGATTGTTACTGTTGATAAATTGTCCTTCTTCAACTCCTCTTCCGAGAACAATTTTCTATAAGTGGATAAGATTCCTACTCCCTACGAGAGCATAGGGCCAGGCATTTTCAAGGATCCTGCCCTCATGGGTATTTTTCGTCTTCCTCCACAAAACACTGTTAAGATCAATATGATCTCTCGGTCTGATGACCCATGGATTATCCCTTCACCTGAACAGATTGATTACTTTGGAGATTCGATGTCGTTGAGTCCGATTGAGATTGACTACTGTGAACTCATTGCGGCTTCGGAAACTTTGTCCTCTGATTATGCTCCTTTGAGCATGTCTCTTGACATTTATTCTCCATCCCCCTGGCTTGGTGATTCAGATTCCCCGATCCTTTGAAAAAAGTGTTTCCTTCCGATGAGGCCATCTTGGAAACCATGTCTCTCGAAGAGCTGCTGTGGGGCGATAATCATCATCGTTCCTCATTCATGCCTAGTCTCGGGGCCATGTCTAAATGTATTGAGTGATTTGCATCTCAGGTTCCTTGTCCTCCGCTTCAAACGCATGTTCTGGCATGATGCTTTTACGGAAGGTAACTTGAGTAATATTACACAAACGATCCCTATTGCCATTTCCGTTAAACTAGGAATCATCGAGAACATCCATATCGGGGTCACTTGTTCTTCTGATGAAGTTCAAGTTTACACTAGCCTTTTTTGCGAGTTTCATGATGTCTTTGCATGGTCTTACGAAGAAATGCCCATCATTGATCCTAGTATAGTGGTGCATGAAATTCCTACTTACCCTGGTTCGAAACCTGTTCGCCAACGTCTTCGTCCTGTGCACCCTAGAAAAGCTTATGCCATTAAAGGTGAAGTTCAAAAGCTTCTCAGAGCTCGTTTCATTTATCTGATTCCCTTGAAGGAATGGGTCTCAAATATTGTTCCTGTAGATAAGAAACAGGGCACGATTCGGGTCTGTATTGATTATCGTGATATCAATCGAGCTTGTCCTAAGAATAATTATCATACTCCCTTTATTGATCAAATCATTGATGACTGTGCTAGGAGTGAGATTTTTTCCCTCATGGACGGTTTTTCTAGTTATAATAAGATTAACATTCTCCCGACTGATCAACATAAGACTTCCTTCATCTGTCCTTAGGGTACGTTCGCATATAAGAAACTCCCTTGTGGCTTAAAGAATGCTGGGGCCACATTTCAACGAGCGATGTCGTATTCTTTTCACGATATTCGTCACATCATTCAGCCTTATCTGGATGACCTTCCGGCTCATTCAACTAAGCGTATGGACCATCCTGACCATCTTCGTCAGATTTTTCTTCGTTGTCGACGTTACAACATTTGGCTTCATTCGCACAAGTGCATCTTCTGCATTGATTCCGGTAGAATTTTGGGGTTTATCGTGTCCAAAGACGGAATTCGCCTTGATCGACTCAAGGTTGAGGCTATTATCAATCTCCCTTCTCCCTCCTCGTTACATCAGTTGCAGTGTTTTCAAGGGAAGACTAATTTTCTACGTCGTTTCATACCTAACTATGTAGAAGTGGCTAAAGGATTCACACAATTGTTAAAGAAGGGCATCTCATTTTGTTGGGATGAGATTGCTCAAAATTATTTTGAGACACTGAAGACGTTGCTTGTCAATGCTCCTCTGTTGCGTCCTCCCAACTATCATCGTGATTTTTCCCTCTATTTATTCTCTGCTTTCAACACGATTGCCATGGTTTTGGTATTAGACAATGATGACGGTAATGAGCACGTTATTTATTACTTGTCTTGTAACCTTATAGACCCTGAGACATGCTATGCACGTGTTGAGAAGTTGGCGTTAGCTGTGGTTCAAGCAGTTTAGCGTTTTCATCATTATATCGTGTTGCATACTGTGACTGTGATTTCTGATTGCAACCCTATGACCTATATATTGTCTCGAAAATTTCTTGGGGGAAAATACTCGAAGTGGATTGTCATCCTCCAAGAGTTCAATTTGGAATTTACTGCCGCTAAGTCGAAGAAATCATTAGTCTTTTCTGACTTGATCTGTTCCCTCCCTTTCGACTCTGCTCCGTCTCTTTTTGAGGAATACATTCCAGACGATACGCTTTTCTTGATTAGGATCCTCGATATGTAGTACGGTGATATCATCGTCTATCTCCAGACTTCTAATTTTAGATCTAAGTTGACAAACGATGCCCGTCGACGCATCCAGCACCAATCACAACCTTATCGTATAGTCGGAGATACGCTCTATCGCGTCGGAGTGGATTCCATACTCCGCTGATGTTTGAATCTCGAGGAAGCTGAGAAAGTTCTAAATGATTGTCATAGTGGCGCCTGTGGCGGTCACATGTCTGGTTATGCCACTGCACAGAAGATTCTTCATGCTGGTTATTTTTGGCCTTCTATCTTCAAGGACTGCATTGTCGTGGTTCGCAAATGTCATGATTGCCAGATCTACCAGCGCAAGATGCATGCGCCGCTTGTACCTCTTCATCCCGTCATTACCGTTGGTCCCTTTGCGAAGTGGGGCATCGATTTTATGACGTGTAACCGTCACTTGGCCGGGGGGCATGCTTATATTATCGTAGTTGTTGACTACTTCACCAAATGGGCCAAATCAATGCCTACACTTGCCGCTGATGGTAGGACAACTATTCAATTCATATTCAATCACATTATTGCTAGGTTTGGTGTCCCTCAAGCCATCGTTATTGATCATGGTTCCCATATTTGGCATTATATGGTGGTAGAGTTGACTTCTACGTTGGGTCTGCGTCATGATAGCCCAACGCTGTATTATCCTTAGGCCAATGGCCAGGTTGAAGTTGTGAACAATTTTATTGTGACCATGCTTCAGCGTATGATTGGGATCCACAAGTCCAATTGGCATCTCATGTTAATTTCGGCTCTTTGGGCGTACCGAACCTCAGTTAAGAATGCAACCAGATTCAATCCTTTTTAGTTGGTTTATGGTCTGGATGCTACTCTCCTGATTGAGTGTGAAATACCTTCACTCAAGTTGGTTGTTGAATTGCTTCCGAACACTTCCCCAGAGGAAGAGCATATCCTTTACTTAGAAAGGTTGGATGAAACCCGCCGCTTTGCTACTTTGGTTATCAAAGCACAGAAAAAGCGGGTTAAAGCTCATTTTGACCAATCAGTTTCCCCTTGTTCTTTCATTGAAAGAGACCTCGTCCTCCTGTATGACCAAGCTCATGATAAGCTAGGGGAAGGAAAATTTTAACCCATGTGGCATGGGCCCTACATTATTAAACATATGTTGCAGAATGGGGCCTATGAGCTCATTGATTACGAAGGTCATCCTATAGAATAGCCTAGAAATGGGTTGTATCTCAAAAAATATTATGCATGAGCCATTCATGCATGATTTGTGTACATAGGTGTTATTTTCATTTTTGTACATGTTTTGGTTTGGTGTGCTCCGCAAGCGTTTTGCCTACTTATTGGGTCTTGCTTATTGTGTAGATGTCTATTACCCCTTATGTCAGTTTCGCAGATGGTGCTTCCCACAGTACCAGGAATTTGTCTTCAGCAGCCTGGGTAATTTGTCTAGGACAGACTACAAACAATGTCACTGAGTATAGTGATGTTCTCGTACTATTAACCGAGGCAATCAACCTCGATATATGTGCATTGCTTGTAAATCTAGATTCACAGCTTGTTGTTCTTCAGCTCAATGGGAATTATTTGGTCAGAAACCCATACATTCTGAGATTATATTTATGTGTTCGTTTGCTAGAAATACATTTTGATCTTATCACATATCAACATACTCCTAGACGAATGAATGTATTAATTGATACAATGGCTAATATTGTATTAGATAGACATTTGCGTAATCTATAAAATAATCATCATATGTAAAAGATCCATATAGGAAAATAGATGTATATATATATCGAATGTTTGCATCAGTGTGCATCATAAACTCAAAAAATATGTGTGTTTCTGTTACATCCTGAGACACCATGTCTCTCAAAATATGCAGACATAAAACCTAGCTGTCTAATCAGCGTGATGCTCATGGTAGCATGTCATTGCCCATACGAGCCACCTCAGTAAGCGGTGAATGCGGCTTGGAACCCCTACAGTATGTCTCTGGTAGGCACGAGGACTATAATCGAATCGTGCATAGTCTAGGACTCCACATGTGATTTCCTCTAGGTTTCACACGATCTTCTCCTCCTCACCTCCCTCGCCATGAGGGTCAAAATCACAAGGGATTCACCTCGCTATTGGAGACATGCCTGCGGGTATCTCTGGGCTAACATTTGCAAGTGCATGGATTTAACATCAGAACATACATAAAAAAAAAAAATCATGACACTCATGAAAATTAAAATGAGTGTTACCCAAATCGTCATCCCAGTCCTCTCCCTCTGAGAGTGGGAGGTCCATATCACTAGTAAAATTTGTACCAGAGTAGGGCTAGTCCTCCATGACAATCAACTGTCAGTGGAGCCAATCAAAGAACTCCGGTCTCCAGGACATCTGTTGGCCACCCACTGCCCTTGGCATTAGAGCTGCCCATCAGGAGATCTGTGGTGTCCTCGCTGGTGGTGTCGGGACTATGACCTCCTGACGCTAGAAAATTGGTAGTCGTTCCAGGAAGAACGATACCAGGATAGACCCATAACCAAATTGCTTCAGTTTGGTCTTCTTGCACTTTGTCAGCTGGCATTTCATATTTATTGTCACGGCATGTGCCCATTTGTAGATGGTCGGTGTCAAGAATTCTACAGCAAGAAGTATTTGTGTCTTTTTTGCTTCGTGCGGTGCTTGTAATCCTGCAGCTCGTGTGATGGTATGTAACACTACTTTTAGTGTTAATTCTAGGATCGTTTGGATATAGGCTGCCCTTCCTATCACTTCTGTGCCCCTGAATGTCTGGTGTCTTTGTCTGTGGACATGCTCTCCATACAATTTGAGTCTTAGGTTAGGATTACTTCTACTCCCCCTCGATAATCCTGTTATGAAGTAGACATCAGAAACATCAATCTCAAGTTCCTGATCTCGAAGGATGAACTTTTCATGATTCTCATCCCATATGTTTATCAAATACTATAGTAGCTCTAGTTGAGCTCGGAGACACGGTGTCAATAATAACTTCTTCAGTCCACAGTCTCTGAGAGCTTCCATGCATCTCTCATTTTCCATGGCAAGCTCATCCTCTTCACTTTGTTCCCATTATTTCCATTCAATTACCATTTTTCCGCTTTCTACTTGCAAACATGTTCATATGGATAGTATTAGCTATTTTTGAAACTTGGATTTGTAAACAAATGGGTCTTTAACTTGAATTTTTAAACAAAATTGGTTTGTGTGGTTGGCGCGCCCTAGTTCAGAAAAATGGGCGATTGGTGCAAGTCCGTGCCCGAACTCGCGCCAACCGTCGTGCCCTAAATTTTACATTTCCTCCCCCAGAAATAAAAATTGAGGGTTGTAGGCAGTAAAAGAGGACTTAAAATTAAGGGATAGATATCGACTCTTACCTGGAACTGACAGATTTGAGATTGGTCTGTCGGATCGTCTGCAATCATTGCCACAAGATCACACTGTAAAATGGGTAACTATTGCTCCACAAGAGGTAAAAAGTGAAAAGTAATTATGTTTACCATTTTTTGCATTTTTATAACTTTTCACAACCCTAATTATGTTTTAAGACATGTTTTTTGATTATTTTATTAATATTATTTTCAAGAATTGGGTTTTACACGTGTCTCTTGTGCAGTGACATATTTTCCAGTCTCTTGTGCAGTGACATATTTTCTAGGACATAGTGATGAAGTAACGAGTTATATTTTATACTTTTTCGGACTCGGTAAAAACACGAAAAAGTCACTTCTGGAGTCATCTTTCAGCTCTTTTCTGACTCTCTAAAATTGAAAAGATTGACGAGACTCTTGTCATTTCGAACTCGTTAAATGGCTGCAAAGCGATATCTACCCAGTAGACGTTTATCCCTTTTTTGGGCTGGGATGGATTATTTACGAAAAAGGAATACCTTAGCCTATCGCGACTAAGAGGTTATTTCAGATATTTTTTTCTACCTTTTCAGATCTAAGAGACTATTTACGAAAAGGGCCATGTTGGAATTTTGTTTTCTGCCTTCTTTTCAAACTCTCTAAACATGAAAAGATGTCGATTTCTCCCTTTGTCAGACTCGTTAAATTCTGATGACATCGGACTTCGTCACTATGACGTTATTCAAGTTCCTCCTTCCTAGGGCTCGTAAAATGTACTAGGTTGGATTTGGCCGAAGGAAAAACTTACAACAAAAGCACATGTTATCATCTTCAAGCTTGTTTTAAAAAAATAATAGGGGTACTCGCCAGAAATGGTGGGGGAAAATTGAACCAGATTTTAGTTGTGTAGCTAGTATGTCGCTCTTGAACATGGAACTTGTTTGCATTCGTGTCGGGTTGGGGACATCTCACTTCGTCATTTTTTTCTTCCATGGGTTTGCATAATCTCTTTTGACCTCTCATCTGCTCTTTTTCACGTCATCATGGCCTCAAATACCTTATGTAAAACACTGCCAAATCCAGTATCGTGTCGCTGATATGTTCAAGAGAAGTTTGCCTCTACATTTTTCAACCTCCCTCTGATTCTCTGTTGGTCCTGATTCACTATCATCATGTTCCTCTGTATCATGTCGATGATGTGGGAAACATTATTACCCTCCTTCAACCAGGGCACTTCCTGTCGACTTCAGCTCATTATCCAGGAATTTGATCTAGAGACTCCTTTCTGGTACCTTGGAGCCTGCATGCCTCAAAGACAGGTTCTTCGCATTCGACGCAAGGTTCACATCATTGGCCTTCGATTGATTGATTCTGCGGGTGTTCAACGTCAGTTCACTGTTCACATTCTGTGGATTGTACCTTTCGTACCTTGAGGGTCATTGTCATTATTGGTGGTTTCTCTCACGTCTGTTAACAACTTCCATTATTGGCTGGTAAATCAGAAGATTTTCTTGCATGTTCAACTTCAGCTCATATATTCGCATGCTTGAATTTGTACTTATTCGAGTCGAGATGGAGCGCAAAACCCTGGGTTTTGTTTGATAAAATCCAAGCTACGGATTCTTGTCGATTATCATGACTTATTTCATGACTCTTTTTATTGGATGGCTACGACCATACCTGAGTATATTTGTTGATCCTTACTACTGGATGGCTGCGTCCATACCTCGGATCTCAATTTTTATGTAATTTATTATGGACGGTTGCACCCATACCACATATTCATATATCAGAGATATCATTTGTATTTGTAATTGCAGGTTTCTGACAGTGGTGTTTAGTTCGAACGCGTTCTCATAAAGAATTTCTCCCCTCCCTCTCCCTCGGACCTCATGCTTTAGGGGGGCATCTGTTACAAAAAACTTTTTCACTGTCCCTGCAATCCCCATCTCACCCATTGGAGGGTCATTTCTATGATCAATAAGCAATTTCATGCCTTGCAAAGATCGTCATTGCATCCCTTTACATGAGATTAATATTCTTTTTGTTGACATTTCCCTGAGCAGAGCTTCAAAAACCCTTGTTTTTGCCTTGGCGCGAGTATTCAGTTCTAACCTCACACCGATGAGGAAGATTAACACTGGGCATGATGCCAATTGGCGCTCTGTCTTAGTTAGCCACCTGCGCCAAGCTGTTTATGAATTATTTTTTTTTTAAATAGAGGCGGAGATTCCACTCCAACAACTTTGAGGATGAGTCATTAGGAGTGGTTGGACTGAATAACCACGGATTCCCTCCTTTAGTTTATGGTTTCCACCTCTTATGGGAACCTCCTAAAGGATAGGCCTCCCTCCCACCTTTTTAGGGATCCTAACCTCCTCCTTTTCCTCTATAAAAAGAAGCTATCTCTCCTTGCATAAGCTAGCTGAACATGGAGAATTGAGTGCACTATAGCTGAATTGTTGAAGAGACAAAACAAGGAAGAACTTTGTTGAGAGAGCTTAAGCCCATGCCTTCGTCCCGTCTGAATCCCCTGACAAGTATCTGAGATGCGCTTCGGTTGAACCCCGCTAGAGGAGAATGCGACGTCAAAGCTTTGGTCGTACCTCTTCCTTCTATCAATACAATCACGTGACTATTGTTTGGTTCCCATTTTTTGTTATGTCATTTGTTTAATGCAATATGCTTAGCCCTCTTTGACTGGCTAGTAGTTATGAATGAAGTTATTATGTCGTGTGTTGTTCTTGTTTGGTGATCTATGTGCAGGTATCCGAGCATGACTTTAGAAGGCTTGTGACTTACCGAGGCAGGAGTGAGAGGCCACCACCACTACAGCTACAACGACAACATTGGATCCCAGGTAGTTCGATCTACCGTGCCCTCTTTTCATTCAATAATTAGGAATCAACACTCTAGCATGTCTCTTTGTTTCTAGACCCACTCTAGGGCTAGAGGGATCACCTATGTCCGCAGAGGAGATTTACCTGCTTAACAATAGGAGCTAGCTTATTTCCTTTCTGTATGTAAGCATATTCCAATTCTTTGATATTAATGAAATGAAGTGTTATTTCGGCTGAATCTCCGTATTTATGGTTATATATGTATTCTATTGCATTCCTATTTAAGTTTGGATCAGTAGTATCAATAATCCAGATGGCTCCAAACAGACTCAGAGGTTAAAGACGGCTTCTAATAGCTCAAAATTCAAAGTGGTCAGTTTGCTCTCAAACCAGGACCAGATCGAAATGCTCGTCGCCTCGATTCCAACGATGTGAATGACACTCCAATCCGAGTTCATATGAAGGAGATAGGTTTGGTCAAAGTTTTGGTGAAAGTGGGAACGTGGGCTAGGTTTAAGGATCCTACAAATTGACTAAGTTTAGGGCATGGAATGTGGGTCCCGAAAGCGGGTGAAATTATTGCCTACTTAATTTTCCAAATATCCCTCAATTTCGGAAAAAGTTAAAAATGTCCAATATGTTTTAAAAATACTAATAATAATTAAAAAATAGGGAGGCATTGGAGCGACGTCCCCTAGGGTGAATTTTGATAAAGTTTTTGTATATATTTTTGGTTATGTGCACTGCATGGAAAGTTCAAAGGAGATTTGGGGTTGGTCAAAGTCCCTCTTTTATGTAAATGGGTTTTAAGGGAAAATTGTGGGCCTCAAACCATGGTTTGAGACCATAGTATATGTGCCCTGAATGGATATAAATATGGATATATCGAGTCTAGTAAGATAGTTCATAGTTAGGTGATTCATGCCTATGTCATAGTACTTTGTGAGGTTTTCAGTCTAAGTTTGGGTTGGGTAGAAAGGCTCCTGTTGGCTGTGCGCGTGGATACCTAGTCCTAGTTGTGTGCGGACTCCGCTAGCTATGTGCTCGGAAAGGTAATTGTAAGGGAAACTCTGAATGTACGAACTTCTTGGATATTAATACAAGGATTGTTTTGGTGAACCACATGTGCTATGTGTTTGATATTTGATTTATATAATTTCTATGAATCTGATTCTCTTTATGCTTTAAGATCGCTCTACTTCTATTATGATCAAATGCATCTGCGCAAGTAAATCTTATAATTTATGCATGAATATATGTTTATGGTTAAGTATATGACTAAATATCCTTAAATTATCTCTGTTATTGCACGAATATATATATACTATGTGTGTCGGAATAGTCTACAAAGATCCGATCTGGTAACTGCTATTTGTAATGCACAATTGTCTGTGTTTGTGACAAAGATGTTCTGAAATTTTGTTGGTCTATTATGCGTGCATTTATTTATAATCTGCAAGAAGTTTTTTTATACATCTGTTAGGGCTACCACTTCAATTTCTTCCTTAGGGTGCGGAAACGTGGTTCCAACACCCCCCATACCGCTTCGGGTGAGACTTTGATCTGTACAAGCAAGTCATTGCTGAAAGGGCCAATAGTTGGAGGGTTTGTTGGTCGCACAATAAATCCAAACCTGGGTTAGGACCCTGTTGACGAGAAAATATGTTCAGCCAACAGTGAGAGATATCCCCGGTGAAAATTCCCAATTAGACTCTAAACCATTTTTTATAGGGATTCTGTCCGGGGTGTGGGTCTAGCTATTGCTGAATACTCCTTTTCTCGGACACAAACGAGCCCTGCAGACCTGTGAACACATGATTATCCAGATGGTACAAGGAAAATGGTTGATGAGTCTCAATGAACATAAAACACTATGAATAGCAAGATGAGTTAAAAGGATGCAGCCAAAGGAAATGTTGTTAGCAGCACATCATTAGGGTCACACTTGTAAAATATGTTCAAACCATAGAAGAAACAGTTCTTTATGGTTAGAGCACCCTTCACTTCTTTAAGCAGTTTCAAGAGATGAGATAAATGTTAGTAACACAGTTGCTAACATTTTCTAAATAAACAACCTAACGTCATTAACACATTTAGTGAGCTGAAATGTATAAATGATATAAGCAGAAAACACAGATGACTTAATCAGAAAGATATCAGATACATAAGACAAAATATTCACAGTGTTAACACATTAATTCTCATCAGATCCAAGAGTGGAATCAAAACAAGTGCTTTTATTCATTCATAGAAAACTGCATTCAATGCTATACAATTATCTTGCTCCTTTGAAGTCTTGAAAAAAAAGAAGCCCTTTTACAATTCCCCGAAGGGGGTATTTATAGGACAAAATTGACCCTTGGGTATCCCTGACTTTTCTTCTTCCTGACCTTTGGGATGCTCTGCAACTTGATGAAATTCGCAACTTGCGACCTGGGCTATAACTGCGACCTATGGCCCCTTGGTTGTTGCTACTTGAGACCTCTTTTGTTTGCTGCAATATGTGACTTGGTCATGGGAGTAATTGGGTGATTGCGAGGTTAGGGACATCTACCTGTTGTTGTTCTTTAAGATGACTCTGCCAGGCCCGATAATTTGTAGCTACTGGGGAGACTTGAGGTGTATCCTCTCTCAACCTATGAAGACACCCGAGAGCTTTTGGAATCAAAGTTTCCCTCTTGATTGTGATCTGATTTTCCAAGGAGGCCATTTTAGTGTAGATCCGGACCGGTGTCATGATGAATTGAACCATGTTTTCTTGTGATGTCGACAGGTCTTGAGAGGCGGTTTCTTGCCTTATGAGCTGTAGGAATGCTTGGATATATTTGGAGACTTATTCCCATGTTTTCTCTTCACCTAGTGCACCCAGAGACGGGATTTGGTGTACTTCGGCCATTGAGTCGATGCCACTAATAAGATGTTCATATGCAAATATTACTTTCTCCAAATCCTTGATGAGCTTCTCCTTAGATTGTACCTTTATGTAGATTTGAACCTTGTAATTCTAGGTGGCAATCCAATATTTTCTAGGCAAAGTGGCCGGAGCTTGTGGATACCTGTTAGACCACTCCAGTATCCTGTTTAAGGCAGTAGAGGCTTCCCTTAGCTGTGTGTTCCTCCTCTTGGTTTCTGCCTGTGCTTTCAGTAGTGGCACGACAGTTGTTTTATTATGAACAATTCTTCATATACCTGTTTCAGGTGGCCTCCAAAGTGACCAGCTCTCCCTGAACAGTGAGTGCTATTTCATTAGTAGGGGTATCCCTAGCCTGAAGCTGTCGAACCTCTTCTTGTAGCGCCTTCTTTTCTTGTTCATATTTAGCTGTCTTGAGTTTGGAGGCCTATAGTCTATTCTGCAGGGATAGAATTTCTCTACTCATCCTGCTTACATTATCCTCGATAGCTGCTGCAAAAGCGGTTCCGGCGCATGCGAACATAACCGGATTGGTCCTGGTGTCCAAGACTATATCCTTCTCTGTAGTGACTGTAAGGGGTGCAGCAGGGTCTCGTGCCAAACATCTTCACTTTTACTGGCTGATCTTGTGTGTGAATTGATCGTAGGTGAGTCTAGTGAGATCAAGCACTCCCTCATCTAGATCCTCGAAGGTACCCAATTCCGAGAGGACAAAGCTCACATTAATTGCAGGAGTTGTTTGGGGTACCTCGATGTGTGGCAATCGGGTCTGCTTATCTGTCTCGGGAGGTGGTGTCTTACTTCCTTCGGTTCCTTTGGAGGAATATTCTTGTGACTTCCTACTTTCTTCCTCCCTCCTCTTGTGTTCTCTTTCTACTCTACCTTGTTCTTCTTTCAGTTGGCGCTCTACTTCTTCCTTGTCCTGTTCTTTCTTTAGTCAGCACTCAGCTTCTACTTTGTCCTGTTCTTCCTTTAGTCGGCGCTCCACTTCTACCCTAGCTTGATCTTTCTTTAGCTGGAGCTCAGCTTCTGCCTTATCCTGTTTTATTTTTAGCTGGCATTCAAATTCTGTCTTTTCTTTCTCATCTTTCTTCTTGTAGTTTTCCTCTGCTCTCTTCTTCCTTTGCTCTTCTTTCAGTTGCTTCTTTCGTTTGTCCTCCTCTTCCCTTGCTTTTTCTTCGGCCTCTTTTTGAGCTTTAGACTCCTTTTCTCTTTGTTGGGCAGAAGGGTTATGGCCCGTACTGGTCCTTGGCTTCTTGGCTTTGGAATATGAGGCTCCTCCCAGCGTATGAATCCTTTCTTCTATAGTCTAGTTGTCCTGCTCCTCCTGATCACTTAATTCTTCTAGAGTGGCCTCTCTATCTTTGTTGTACCAGTTTTTTATTCTATCTTCAGCTGGATAGTCAGTATGCTGGTACCCATATAAAATTTTGACGTGTACCCTTCATCAGGTGCTAGTGCCGCAGATATGTTCGACCTGAGGGACGCTACTATGATGTTGGCCCAGTTGAAGTGGGTGCCATACACAGTGATAGCGTACATCAGAGAGACCCAAGTGCCATTGAAAAAGGTTGAATCTGGGTGGCCATACATCCTACACAGCATTGTGGCTATGAATTTGTAGACCTTCCTGAGACCTGCTGTCTGATATTCCTGGTCCTTCTTAAGCCAGAACTTTTTTGGGTCCTCCCATCATCCTTTCAAGGTCTCTAGTATGGGAATTTCATGAGTAGTGGCCCACTCCTTAGTGAAGGTCTGCTCTCGGGCATGAAGTGCATAATAGAATTCTACATCTTGCCCCTTCAGATTTGCGAAGGACTTCCTGGCATGATCCCGAATGACCCAGATCTTGGGGTCGAACCTTTGCAAGATCCATTCAATCAACTCGACACATGGGAATACAGGCGGATGGGCCCCTGCATAGTGCAGCTTAGACCTATTAACCTGAATGTATACCTGTCAGTCTGGTAGGTCCTCTGGAAATCCAGGCTTTATAAATTCTTGATATGCCTTATACTAGCTCATACTGTCCCCTTTGTCGAATGTGCAGACGGTGTCTCCATAATTAGGGGAAGAGGAATGTTAGGAATTTACCGCAGAAATAATAAATATTTTACTGAGAGAAATAAACATAAAGAACCAAGCAACAAATCATAAACATAAACACAGATGTTTATCCGGGAAAACCCCAAACTCTAGGGAAAAACCCAACCAATGAAATTTCATTAAGCATTGGCCAAAACCCTGGCCAATCCGACCAAGTGAGCCTTCACTGCTCACCTCCAGGCCTTACATTACAATGAAGTCCTTTGAGCCTTTTATAGGCTCCATTACATGCAATACCATGAGCTTAAAAACCATGGGTGCACAATAACATGTGCCCCAAAACCATCATTGTTTAACTCGGTCAAACTTGACTATAATCACAAGTCAATTTACCTAACAAGGAAGAAGTATTTCCTCCTCCGAGTTTTCTATCTCAGGGCTTTTGTTTCTTTTGCGAACTACTGGAGGCCCCATATCACTCGAGGCTAAAGAGATGGATATGCACTCTAGCTCGGCTTCAAGGTCCCCTGGCATGTTCATAAAACAATCCCATGATAAGACAGATGCCATAATTTATAAATATGTGGGCTACTCCTACCTCTGCTCAATTATTTTCAAGGAAGTGGGTGAACCTGGGACCTGGCGACCTTGTGACTGGGTCGCTGGGTTGCAAGGTCACGTTAGTTTAAACTTTCACACAAAGGCGACTTAGAAACTTGGCGACTTGCGACTAGGTCGTTGAGTCACGCTAGTTGAGATATTCACGGAAGTGCGACCTGGCGACTCAGCGACTCGCGACTGGGTCACAAGTTCACTGAGTCACGAAGTCGCATCACTCTAAATTTTTCATAATATGTGACCTAGCAACCCTGCGACTTAGCACCTGAGGTCATCAAGTCGCCAGGTCACGGGGTCACTCTAGGGCTTGGAGGGCGTGCAGCGGAAAAAGGTTTAAAAAACACACACGGAAACCATAAGATCGTCGACCGAGTCATAGAAGTATTCATTAGTGAGTGAGGCAAGGTCCCTGAGGGAGGTAGGGGCATATAAGCTTGCAGAAAGAAACACAAGGATCTGAATGCGTAAAAAATCCTGGAGGAGGTAGGCAGGTTTGCAGAATGATTGTCGAGGAGCTTGATCAAAGGCATAATAGGGTTAAAATAGGCTAGGGGTAAGGGGAAGAAATAGAAAAAATTATCTTAGGAAATAAAAAGCAGGATGATTAGGCAACTTACCCGGGAAAAATGCGCTCCAGTTGGCTTGTCAGAGGCGTTTTCTTTCTCCGTCGCGCAGGTTGAATGCGACCTATGCGACCCTTCTATATATAAAGGGGTTGCACGTGTGGGCAATAAATGAGGGTTGCAAGGTCGCAAATGAGCTGCGTTGATGAGATGTGCGAACTTGTGACCTGGGGGTCGCGAGGTCGCAGGGTCGCAAGGTCATAAATGTTTGGTTTAGGGATGATGTGCGACCTAGCGACTTTGCGACCTGAGGGGTCACAAGGTCTCGGGGTCGCAAATCAAAAGAGTTAACCAAATTTGTGACTTAGTGACTTGAGATTTTGAAAAGGTGAAATTAGGCCTGAATCCATTTTTCCAAAAGGTTAGGGCCTCAAAAATTTAAGAGGAGCAAAATTTTGGAGGGTGTTGTGGCAGCTAAAACAGACCCCTCAAGCCAACATATGGTTTCGTTTCCAGGACTGGGATCATTTTTAGGGAGTATTGATGTATTGGCATCCTACGCAAAATGAATTGCAAGATTGGCTGAATAGAAAGATCAGTGAATTTGTGATCCAAGATAATGAAAGCTCTAAATTATCTACTGAATATTGGTTTCAAAAGTACATTTACACAAAATTTCACAAAATATTATGTGGATCCTTTGCAACTGAGTTGCATGAGTGGTTGTCGCAATTGAGTGAATTTAATACCGGCGCGAAGGACGACACAGTCACTCAGTGGACACCAGATTTGGTATAACAGTTAGAAAATAAAAGCAATACAATCACCCATGTGATAGATCATTGGATCAATCGTGTTTTGGGAGGATTTGTAACTGAGTTTTCCATCAATCATTTGGTGTCTTCTTTTGAAGCAGAAAGAAGATTTTTCAAGGGTCCCAAAGGTAAGTTCTTGCGCTCTTTGAAGTTGTGGATTAATATGTTATTGTGTGAACAACGTTCTATGTGCGAGCATATTGACTGAATGTCCTGAAGATGCTCGACTACGCGCAGTGGAATAATTTACAGTGCGGACCTAGCAGAAGGGTTTATTTACAATATTCTCAAGGGTAGATCTCATAGTGATGACAAGCCATAAACTAGTAGCTCTAGTGAGTCTGTGCACTCTGAAGAAGAGGAAGTTTCCCAATAAGAAGTCTCACAAGATTAGAACAATCAGGGAGTATTGACCATACTTCAAATCCCATCCACTCCACTTCCACACTCATCTCACAAGTGATCCACTCCACCTCCACCTCCCCCAGGTGTAGATATGGTTGCGTCTATGAAGTTTTCTATGTTCAGAGGTATTGGAAATGAATATACTGAGCAATTTTGGTTTTTCATTAACCTTGTATGGAGAGCACAACAACTAAATAATGATGATGTTAAGAAAGCGCAGTTAGCCACTTATGTTTAAGATCGCGCGTTCTACTGGTATATAAGATATGTATCAGCGAACCCTAATGCAACTATGGATGATTTAAATGACGCTCTGAAAGAATAATTCAAAAATCCTAAGTCATTCACGCAATGTGTAACCGAATTGAAAGAGATTCACCGGGAGATAAATGATTCTGTGTGGGAGGTAGACCATAGATTGAACTGCACTATCAGGGATGGTCGATTCACTATCGATGATACCCAACAAAAGGAGTGGTTTATTGCTATGTTTCTCTCGCATCTGCACCAGCCATTGAGTCAACAGAAAATTTCCACGCAGGCTGACGCTATAGAAATTGTGTCGGTGCTTGTTGCGATTGGAACTCAGCAAATTCAGAGTCAGTAAGAAGTAATACATTTGGAGATTCAAAATCTGTGCAAATATAAGGGCAAGGAGGTATGTGCATAGGTATGGTGCAGACGATGTAAAGTTGTGGGGCATCATAAAGATCAATGTCCAATCTTCAACGATTATCTGCACACTGGAGGACCAATCCCGCTGAAGAGTGCGGTGGGACCAAGTGTGAAACCTCCAGTATGGTGCACGATCTGTCAGACTACGGTCCTGCATGTGACAAATTTCTGTCCAAGGATCCAAAATATGTGCCTGAGTTGAAGCAATTTTTTTTTAGATTTTGTTCGTCAATGGGACATGATGAGCAACACTGTCAAAGTTTTGATTTGATTATTGAAAAATATGAGTTGTATAGAATGCAGGCCAAAACTACCTCACCAACATCCTCATCTGGGCGCGGTGGAGTCTGTTAGCACTGGAATTAGCACTAGGATTGTGACAATCGCCTAACCAAACACATCTTAAGCTCAAGGTATTTTCTTATAAATTGATTTAGTTTTTGGAAAGTGGTTGGAAATCACACACATTGAAAGGGGTTTTGAGAAAATAAGAATCTCTCACACATATGAGGGCACTGGTGCATAATGTGGTAGCAAGGTTGGGTTTGTAGCTTGATGGTTAGAAGAATAGAAGATAAATAATGGATATGTAAAACAGAAACCCACTACTAAGACGAAAGAGTGACACAAACTCTAGAACTGAAATGTATAGTGAAATAATGCTTTAAAAGACTTACAAGAGTCTCACTCTACGTTTTAAGAATCCTATTACATAGAATGCTTCCAAATAACATGACATCATTAATCAGGAATGATTGATAAATCAATACTGACAAAAGCAGACTAATCATGTATGCTAGATCAAAATACTTATAAGAGTATGAGACATGATTTAAGTCAACCTCAAAGAATGCTTATGAACTATCTTCAATTCATACTGAATCAGGAAAGCTTTGAACAAGACTTACAAAAACATATTAATATGTGTTGACAGTTCACAATACTGATAAAAACATGAGATAGAACTATGTAAATTGTAATTGGGAATGAAACTATAAATTATGGAAACACATAAAGAGATAAACAATACACACACCATACAATTTGTGAGTCCTTAAGAGTGCCTATGGCTATATTATATGTTCAGAAATGTACAACACAATATGCAATGAAATAGACAATCAACGAACCCTTTTTTCCTTTCCTTACATAGTATATATACAAAAAAGGATTTCTATAAAAGCCTCCATAAAATGTGCAATTCTGTTTTAGAGACTTTATTACAATCCTCTACATATAGTAATGCTTATCTTAAACATAAAAAAAAAAGTAAACTGAAATACAATTGAAAACATAACATGACAGTATGGAGCTCGAAATGGATGAGTTGAGGTGGATGAGTGCTTCTCGTTTCCTGGAAAAACTACCTCCACAAAAAGTGCAATTTCCAACTGAAAAGGACACCTGAACCCTTATCTGAAAAAGTGTAGGAGTAACCAACTGAAATGACATCTGGAATATAGCTTGATTGGATGACACTTCGAAAAATACCATTACCATTGAGGCTGCATTCACTTTATCATCATTTAGTGTCATTCTTTTGAAACTAGAACCAAAAATCAAAA
>CM076576.1:308568709-308611696 GCA_034641835.2 Pinus albicaulis | reverse complement strand
CACAACAAGATGCAAACATAGGAAATGCAGGATTAGAGCCTATTCTAGACTATGCTAACAACTAACTCTAGAAAAAACCAATCACTAAGGATTATTACTTGTCAATGGACTATGAGAATATAATGCTTATCGGGTTCTAAATCACAATATTTCATTACCGATGAACAATGTTCATGTGGTTTTATTTATGTAGTTTATTAGGTCTTTGAGACTTCAGTGGTTATAATCATTTAGTGATGAAAACCCATTACACATGCTACAAAAATGTAAATCGCAGAAAAGTAAATGTCGAAAATTATAAGCAAAAGTGTGCGAGGCAAGTAAAGAAAACAAGCAATAAACTACAAGAAATGCATGAACAAACTCTCAAAAATAAATGCTAAGCGGGCTTAGAAATATATTGTAGGTTCTTATTCATTGTAGGAATATTTTACCAAATAGCTGCAAAGAAACAACCAATTAAAAAACCCCAAACTGCAAATTACATATTTTTTAATACCTCGTTCTAATATAGAACCTAGTACCAAATTAACACGCTTATGATGGAATTTGAAATTCTGAATAAGTACCGAAATAAGTACGGAAATTATGTAGATTAAAATTCTGAATATTAAAACTTGTTAAGAAACCAATTTCAAATTTGTTTGACTCTTAAGCCTGAGAAAAATAAATTTGAATTTAATCGTAACACGTCCTATTTACAAATCTGAAAACAGAGAAAATGAATTTAGCAAAACTAAAAACTGGAATAAAACATTAAACAAAATCTGCAATTAAGAAAACTAAATATTTTTTGAATATTACTCTACTCTAAAAATAAAATCATGACGTTACCTGAGTCCAGGGGCCCTTCCAAATCTAGAAACGTGCCTACAGACTTAGATCATAACAATGTGCAAAGCTTCAACAATTAAATCTCTATTACAATAATCTCAACTTCAACTTGCAAATGGAAGTTCAAATCTATTACAAAAAATCAACTCAGAATAATGATAATCTATTCATGTCCTCTCCTCCTCCTTGCCCTTTGAGGCTTTATTTATACATAAAATCCATTGAGGAAGGATAAGATCCAATCCCCTAAACTCAGAGAACGAATTTATAACTTTATACAAAATTTGATTTTTTTTTGTAATTTTATACAAATTGTTGTTAAAGAACCAACCATATCTTCTCAACCCTGATGTATTTTGAGGAGATATTTTAATGGAGCCTAATTTTTCATATTATAAACAAAAACCTCTCTTGTAATTTTCCGATTCACTTCCATGGCCTCGTAAATTGTTCCCAAAGATGATTGTTTAGATACTTTTGCCAATCTAGGTTTTGCAAAAATTTTATACAAAACTGCTTTGAAGAACCTTCTGTAACTTTACAACTGTATTGAATTTTTGGAAACAGGTTGAGTTCCAATTAAATTGCTATGTTTTCCAAAAACCCATTTTCCGTATTCTTGAGATTCGCCACCATATGCACAAAAATCGATGCAAAACATGACCATTTCAAAATTATTACCTATTTTTGGTTGTAGCTTGAATCATTTGCTAGGATCCCACACGTGTGAGCTGGTGATGCAGGGATTCTGGGTTAAATCAGAATCCTAGCATATAAACACATATTTCTTCAACCAGCATGAAAATTCTCAATAATTCTTCATTTAAATCATAAAAATATTCATCTCAAAAATATGCATAAAGGAAGAGAGTCATACAGTAAAATACTGATATTAAAACATAAAAACTCTTAGGCCAAGTATTACATTTGGGTGGCCTCTTGGCTCTCAACCCTTCAACCCATCTTCTAATTTTCTGCACTCCTCCCTTCACACTCCCTCCTTTCTCACCCTCATAAGCTACATATTTATACATAAAAATAATTTGTTCCACTCCATAACTTTCTCCTCATAAATCTCAACTTAAAATCTAATTTAGATTAATCTTATTTTGGACCCAAATAAGTCTCGTTTATGGAATTTATCATCCCTAAATTATCTACCTAAATTAACTCCACTCATATCCTTATTTATTTTAAGGGATATTTACAAAAAATCCTCACATTTATAATTTCTCTCCTAATTATTAAAATTGAGCAATGTAATTAATAAAATAATTAAAATGTCTCACCCCACTTATTACATAATTGAATAATGAAAGTTTGGCTCTGATGCTCCTGCATCAGACTCCCCAAGTAGAGAATTTTTCATAGACTCCTGTCTATGAGGTCCGTCGCTTTTCTGTAATACTGCGACAGCCACAAGTCCTGATGACTTGCTCCCTCCAAGATTCCATACTCTGTTCTGTCGCTAGTCCTTTGAAGTATCA
The DNA here is from genome assembly GCA_034641835.2 of Pinus albicaulis. Classification (NCBI taxonomy): domain Eukaryota; kingdom Viridiplantae; phylum Streptophyta; class Pinopsida; order Pinales; family Pinaceae; genus Pinus; species Pinus albicaulis. Next base: position 308,609,375 of record CM076576.1, on the reverse strand, counting down.
ACTCAATTTGATAACTCATCGTCCACTCTGTCGATCAAATTCCATCGACTTCTCCAACACTTTATTTCACCAATTCCTCAGAGTAATTCCTCTTTGTCAAACCCTTTCGTCTCCAAATGAGCTAAACACTCAACTTCCTGCAATAGAAAATAATCAAGAACTCCTTGATTACAACTATAGTCTTGGATTGCTTTTATAGCAACAACCCTCTCGTCTGGTACTATACCTGCATTCACCAACAAACTGTTAGTTTTAAAAAGGTAATACCTTTCAGTCTCTTTTGATGCTTCAGGCATCAATCTCTCATCATCGATTTTCTGGACTTCAATAGATTCTGTTCCGAATTGTTGGCTGCTTCCATCTTCATCCTGTTGATTCACTGTTTCCTTTATGTCCCTACAGACATAACTCCCTCGCTGCTTTTGATCTTCCATCTCAATGCCAAATAACTTCTGCTCGATTTCTCTGATTTCAACATCATATATGTTAATGTTGTTTTCTATACCTAGAGTTACATCATTATTTGAAAATTTATAACATTCATTCAACTCCATAAATGTTAAAAATATGTCATCTCTATCATGCATAGTAACTGTAATTTCTTCTGGATCATGTTCTGCAAGTTTTTCTTCGTCATCAGGTTCCTTTAGCCACTGTTCCAAAAACTCGATTTCCATATGAAATCTTTTCATCACTTCATCACTACCTTCACTCTTCTTCTAGCAATCTTCTTGAGTTGTCATGTTTTCAGCATCATTACATTGTAAAACTTCGTCAGCAATTTCATTAAATAAATACATTTGTTTATCTCCTTGGAATTTCTCTTCAGCATTTCCACTTTGTTCCTATTCCATAACTGCTTCGACTTATTGTCTTACCCAAAATAAGAATTCATTTATGATTTCTTCCTATTGTAACCAATCAATACCTTCCTTCGTTGAAATGAATTCTCTACCAGAATTTACCTCAAGAGTTTCATTCTCCTTTGTAACAGTTCCATCAGACTACTCACCATCTTTCGCACATCCTGCAAACATACATAAACTATGAGAAAAATTTCAAGGCTTCATAACCTCATCTGCTTCTCTCGCCAACACATTGAGATGCTTCTGAACTATCCCAATAGTTCATGAGATCTTCCTCATTGATCTCTTCACCCAGACTTTCACCTCGTTCTGGGCCACAAATGGAAACATCCATTTCTAACTTAGCCTCTCTGAGTTCTTCACAACTCAACATTTGCTTAAGCTTCCTTAGCTCTTCTACCAACTGTATGTTTACTTGCTTTTCCCTCTTTGTGTGTAGCTTCTGCCACTTCACCTTCTTTCTCATGGTCCAACCATGTGTCTGGTCTTTCACATTTCCCTGCAACAACTCCTTTAACAATTCAAGGTGAATTGTTATCTCAGCCTTCTCCCACTCGTACTCTTCATCCGTCAACTATTCACATAGGGCACTTACCTTGGCATTTTCCCTCTTCTTCCTTCTGTTGTGGTCTTCTTCAGATCTTCGGAAATGACTATCAACAGTCATCTTCCCCTTCTTTGTGAACTGCATTTGTTCACGTGTGGACTTCATTTAATCCACTTCTCAACAATCCTTCACACTCATTAGGGGAATTTTGAGGTCTAAAATGGGCCTCATAAGAAAAATGTACAACAAAAATAAACTTTAAAACAACCAATAGGATTCAAGATGATGATGTCATCCATAATGGATGATTCACCATTTTTGGAGTAAAAAAGTAAAAATATTAAAAAATAATAAAATAATAAAACTACTTTTTCAACTCGTATTTTAAAGTTATCTCCCAAAATTTTTGCTCAAATGGAAGCGGAGTACTGTTTGACATTTTAATTTAATTCCTCATCCAAGGAGTACTATACCGTGCATAATTTTCGGATGAATTTAATATGAAAATGAGAATACATAAAAAACGTGGATTGTAATCACGTTTATGTATTTCATTTTTCGTGTATGGACTCCATCAGTATGCAAATGGGTACTCCTCGGATGGGGAATTAAATTTTGCATCCAATGAGTACTCCCACTCGAAATTTGAGTAAAAAATTTGGGAGATAAGTTGAAAATATGAGTTGAAAAAGTAGTTTTTTCATTTTTCCCTCTAAAATTTGATGATGTCATCAAATCTTATTTGATTTTTTCCACTATTATTTAATAATTTCCTTAGGAGGCCCATTTTAGACCTCAAAATTCCCCTAATGTGCCATTCATCAAAATTCAAGTTCTCCTCCTATGCTTGGCTTCTCTTGGTTCTCTGTCTTGGAACCAGTCTCTGGTAACTCTCTTGCTTCACTTTGCTGCAAACAATACTTTAGCAATGCATGGGTTACAATGACCAATTATTTGGGTGTCGAGCTCCGCTGATCATGCACCCCATTACATTCAGACTTTTGACTTATCTTACGACTCTTTGAATTCAGACTTACACCAATTCTTCATCTTGGATGAGAATACTCAGTCTTAACTCAAACTATCCAAACTTTCATTTGACTCTAACGTCTATTTTGACTTTCACGACTCGACCCAAAAGTTATGGCAATGGATATTTTGGCTTAATTCAAGTTATACAATCCTCCAACAAAACATACACCCCTAATACATTTTTAGGATGTAAAATCTTCACTTTCTTTCATACTTCATTATTATGAAAAATCATCAGTTTGCCCTTATCATTTCACATGATACTGAAATCTTTAGTCGAAATGCAATTCAGGCTTTTCAAGATTTATTTTAAGGTGAAATAAATAAACCATTCAATCTTCAACGTTCAAAAATACCTTCCTGAATTATCATACCTCATGCTCCTATTAAGGCTATTAATAAACTTTCCTCTCTGCAGTCTCAATTTTCTGGTTTCCACTCTTCTGTGCCATCTTTGTCACTGTAAATACTCACATACCCATAAGCTCATCATATTAATGCAAACATTTCCCTGCACTTTTATGCACCATGCAACATCAATTCACATCTCTTTACCTGTGTGCAAAGAACAAGCAACCTCTTCGATGTACAACCCATACATTCTGTTCATCCTGAATATCACCTCCTTAAATGTCGTCAATGATGGTAAAAACAAAGGTTTACAACATCAAGCAATTATATTTTCAATCACCAATCAAAAGAATTCTTCTTTTCCCAACTACAGGCTTTGGTCCAAAATGACTTAACCAAAACTGTGAAGAATCCACATTATGCATAATAAATCATCACACTATGCATAATAAACTTCCTCATATAAACATGCATGTTTACCTTTATATCACCTAGGATTAGTACATTTTCCATTCAATTTTGAACCACATGTTCACATATACATAAATCATCTCGACAAAATACTTATTTATTATTTTGGTTAAGAAAACCCAAAATGTCAACACATAACTTGCTCAATCATACCTTTTCCCTTGACCCATAATTCCGCTACGCCACTTTCTCAATTCATATTTTATGCAGTTATAAATGCTATTTCATTGATGCATTTCGAACCCAAATCCTTCTCGGATGCAGCTCTTTATTTGCAGTCTTAACCAGTTTATACTCACTATTTGCATACAAAATGCATTCCTCTTTTTATTTGTAGATTTAATTGGGAGTCTATTTACTGGCTCTACCATAAAAAATTTGATTAACAATATGTCCCAAGTTTTTATTCTCTTTTGCACACATCAGTAAAGTAGTTTTGGTCTTTTGGAAAAAAAAAAAAAAAACCAATCTCCGCACACACCCACATTTTATACAAGTTTGAACTTTAATTCCAAGATAAAACTCTTTAAGCGGAATTTCTTTCTCTTTTAATTGATGGTTATAAGCCCCTATACATCCGCTTAATTAAAACATTTACAATTTATATCTGAATATGTCGACATGTATATCATCTTCATTTAAAGGAAAGTTTCTACTTTCACGTTTGTAACCTTTTCTACAAGAATCAATGTCGACACGGCAGTATATTGGCTCACCACTTTGCCAGCACAACTTATGCTAGTGATTTCTCCAGAAAATAGTGTCGGCACCTGTGAAAGGCCCCCCAATGATGTAGCACCAGCTGATTGAGCACACAACTTCACCCTTTCACCGAAGTAATTCTCACAACTCACCCAATATTCCACGCACAGTGATATGAATCGATGATCCAACAGTTGGTAGCTATACCAACAAACAAAAACTTCTTCATGTCCTCATTCTGTCCCCACCACTCAATCTCCTCCATCGAAATCCTCCTCAACGATCTCCTTAATATAGGAAATTCTCAATAATGTAGTAATCACTAGTGGAATAGCAATTCCAACACAGGCTCTGGTACGGGTTCACACGACTTCACCTTTCTATCACTAGTCTCTATAACATCAAGGTGTGAGTAATGCACTTTTTCACCTCTCAGTCACCGAATCTCCACAGTAATTTATCAACTTATCTCACAGTGGCTCATTCTCTACAAACTCTATTATCACACAAGAAAAATGATCGAAAGAACCATCTTACCACTAATATGCTCACTTCCATCGATTGTAGAGGTTCTCAACGCTCCATGAAAACCACAACAAGGAATTCTACTGACGGTTTCTAGTGCATGCTTCAATGCTCCAACACTTGGATCTACGCCTCCTCTATCTTTCAGTCCTCACAGTACCAATCTCACCCTCGTAGAATATGAAACTCATCACTCCATGCCCATGCACTTAGCATGAAGGTTCATATTAATTCATGCCATGTCACATTTTAACCTTTACACAATACATCGGATATCATTTTCGCACAATTCTTTCTGTATTCCACAAAACTTAGCGATGGCTCTACGCTAGTTTAAAGGATTGATATACATTACCACATCGTCAGAGGTCGCAAATTATGAGCACGATTGTGCTTCCACGTTGGTGGCTTGATCACGACCAAACCACAAATCCTGCGGTCTCACAACACACAGTGATACACTGGCTAATTTCCGTCATATAATGTTGGCTGCAACCTAGGTTACCGTTCGGTAATCGAACCATCGATTAAGGCTAGCAGCAACTCCGTCTTAGGAACGTAGAGTTTTTCATCGCACGCATACAATTTCTTTTGTTGTTAAATCATTACCTTTCCCAATTCTAAACGGATGTCTTCTGCTGTGGGGTGCATTCTCCATCATACGTTGGCCACATAACTAGTCACTATTGTAGCTTGTTTCAACACTCCTCTCTCTCACACGCATCCGCTGCATGCAATGACATGAACACTCATGCTTCGACTTCTGCAAACAACACTGGCAACCAACTCATCTGCATCACAATCCCACACTCCATATCAAGCCTAAGTCAGGCTCTAATACCAAATGATGCAGGGATTCTGGGTTAAATCAGAATCCTAGCATATAAACACAGATTTCTTCAACCAGCATGAAAATTCTCAATAATTCTTCATTTAAATCATAAAAATATTCAGCTCAAAAATATGCATAAAGGAAGAGAGTCATACAGTAAAATACTGATATTAAAAAAGAAAAACTCTTAGGCTAGGTATTACATTTGGGCGGCCTCTTGGCTCTCAGCCCTTCAACCCATCTTCTAATTTTATGCACTCCTCACTTCACACTCTCTCCTTTCTCACCCTCATAAGCTACATATTTATACATAAAAATAATTTGTTCCACTCCATAACTTTCTCCTCATAAATCTCAACTTAAAATCTAATTTAGATGAATCTTATTTTGGACCCAACTAAGTCCTGTTTATGGAATTTCTCATCCCTAAAGTATCTACCTAAATTAACTCCACTCATATCCTTATTTATTTAAGGGATATTTACAAAAAATCCTCACATTTATAATTTCTCTCCTAATTATTAAAATTAAGCAATTTAATTAATAAAATAATTAAAATGTCTCACCACCCTTATTACATAATTGAATAATGAAAATTTGGCTCTGATGCTCCTGCATCAGCTGGGTATATTCCAAGGCATATACCAACATATTAAGCCCATACGGCACCTAATTTACCATGCTTTGAGAAAGAAAAACATATTTTATAATTTTGATTTTTTTCCTTCCATTCGTGCAAGTGCATAATTAAGTACTGAACTGCTAAAATGATACAGAGATAGAAATTTTTGTAGTGGAACATGCTCCTTAGCCACATAACCACATTAGTAAACTTTAATTGATAAAATCATATTAAAAACTCATTTAATAATTAAAAATATAAGAAATCGTTAATAATTAACCATAAGGTAAAATGAATGCATTTAATGAAAATTGGTAATATAATAATTACCAAATATGTTATGAAAGTATGAATATGGCTTGTAAATTATAGGTTTGGATAGCCAATATGATAACAAATCTAGGGTCCAACAATTATCTTGTGAACTATTATGTAAGTTAACTAATGATTCTTTGTATTACTCGTGTGTCTCTTCTAACATAGTTATATTACTTTCTTCTAAGGGGCTCACCTATTTCCCTTTGATGTGAATGAACCTTTCATGGATTACATTTGATATCTTACAAATTTCATACACTTTCTATCACCAAATCCATGTATATATCATCTTATTTGTTCATTGCATCCAAGACATATCTTTTAGACCACCTATTTGGCAACCGGCCACATTTAGTTTGGGGCTCCTACTTCAAACAGTGTGGGGTCTAATTGGGACTTCACATCGGTGAGACCCCCTATGTTTTTTGTTGGCTTCCAACATCGTTAACATAAAGGAAAGAAGTAAGAATGGATTGTTGAGTGTGCAACTAGTTTTGATTAGTTGAAGCCATTTCTTACCAATGCTCTAGTTTTGAGGATTGCAGATCCTGATAAAGACTTTGTGATTTGTACAGATGCTTGCAAGGAATGACATGGTGGAGTATTGATGCAAGAAGGGTAGGTGGTTTTCTATGAATAACGAAAGCTGAATGAGCATGAGAAAAATTATGGGTCTCATGATCTTGAGGTTGTTTCTATCATTCATGCATTGAAGACGTGGAGACATTATCTCCTTGGCAGGAGGTTCGCTTTGATGAGTGATCATAGTGGAATGAGGTACTTGTTTCACCAACCCATTCTAAATGAAAAGAAAGCTAGATGGTTGGCTACTCTTAGTGAGTTTGATTTTGATATTAGGTACATCAAAGGCAAAGAGAACTGGGTTGCATATGCTCTTAGTAGGAGATTGCATGTGAATTATATTTCAGTTGTGAGCTCTTATTGGATAGATTTACAGAAGAAAATATTACATGCAAGGTAGCATGATGAGATGTACCAAAAAATGAACTAGAGATTGCAGCATTGAGGTGAAGGTAATAGATTCAGGAGCATGATCTATGTGCTTGACAATGATGAATTGAAGAAGCTTATTTTGATAGAGTTTCATGTCAAGCCATATTCAAGAACCTAAGATACTAGAAGACTTTGAAAACTATTAAGAAGTTCTTATATTGGCCAAATTTGAAGAAAGACGTGGCTGAGTTTGTTGCAAAGTGCTTAGGCTGTCAACTGGTGAAAGATGAATGCATGCACCTAGCTGGTTTGTTGCAATGTACTCCGATTCTATAATGGAAATGGGAGGTGGCTTCTATGGATTTCATTACAGGTTTTCCTAGGACATCAAGGTAGCGTGACTTCATCATGGTTGTGGTTGACAAGTTGAGCAAGGTAGCTCACTTCATTGTAGTGAAGTCTACTAATTCAACTGGTGAAGTGGCTCGGGATTCATTAAGGAGATAGTGAGGTTGCATGGAGTTCCAAAGATGATTATATCAGATAAAGATGCAAAGTTCACTTCCAGTTTTTGGAAAGGTTTTTTTGCAGGCTTAGGGACAGATTTATCCTTCAATACAACTTATCATCCACAAATAGATGGAAAAACATATAGGGTTAACATGATTCTTGAGGATATGTTGAGGATGTATGTCACACATCAAAAAATAATGTGGAAGGAGTATATTCCACTGGTAGAGTTTGCTTATAATAATGGGAACCATGAATCCTTTAAGATGAGTCCTTCTGAGGCTCTCTATTGGAGGATTTGTAATACTCCTATTAGCTGGAGTGATCTAGCGATTAGGGTTTTGATTGGACTAGATACATTGAGGGAGATGGAGCAAGAGATGCAGGTTATTAGAAATAATTTGAAGGAAAAACTGGACAGGTAGAAGATCTATGCACATCATCATAGGGTATTCAATGAGTTTCAGGTTGGCGAGTATGTGCACCTGCATATCAAGCCCAAGAAGAGCTCCTTGAGGATTGGATCATGTGCCAAGTTGGAACCTTGGTATTGTGGGCCTTTTGAGATCCTTGAGAGGATTGGACCAGTGGCCTATAGTCTTGCTTTGCCACAACCCATGAAAGTCCATGATGTTTTCCATTTTTCATTGCATAAAAAATATATACAGGATGTTGATCATGTGATTGATTGGTTTGTATTGCACACGTGGAACAAGAAGGAGAGTTCCAGACAGAGTGTCAATTCATCCTACAACGAACTAAGTTCATGCTCCAGAACCAAGCAATATAGAAAGTTAAAGTGTAGTGGAAGCACTTTGTGTTTGATGAAGCTACATGGGAGATGATTGATGAGATGCGGGTGTTATATCCTTCTTTATTTGTTGGTTGAACAAAATGAGTTTTTCGTCTCTCTCTCTCTCTCTTTATATATATGTGTGTGTGTGTCATTGTAAATACCACATCGATCTATGTTTGTAAAGCTCCAATAAATAAGTAGTATGTGTGTCATGCTTTCAACAATTGTCATTGTAAATACTACAACGAGTTGTCTTATAAAGCTCCAATAAGTAGTGTATTTTGGTTTTCAACGGTTTTGGATAGTCATAAGTGTCATAGATCATCGAGGATGGTGTTCCCCCAAGGGAGAGGGGTTTGTAACAACCCCACATTAAGCTTCCATGAAAATAAATTAAACCAGAGTCATGGGACACATATTCCAAGCTGAATGAAGGGGAAAATATTATGGATTTATAAGTAGCATTTATCACCATTTACCATTTAATTTATATCACTACACTAACAAAATTAGAATACTGAATATATTAATTTTCCAAAAAATATTTAAATTTTCATGTTTTTCTTTAATTTTTCAAAAAAAAAATCGCATATGTATAAAATAAAAATTTTCATTTTTTTATTCTCTTTATATATATTTTTTCCAAAAAAAATATTTAATTTAAGCTTGCTTGATTTGGCTCTAAGATTTTCATTTGATTATATTAGTTTATTATTATTATCCAATTTTAAGGTCACAACCAAGTCAGAGACCAAATTGGTGTATGAGACCCCCTTGTTTGTGGGACAAGGGACCCACCTCTACACAGCGATTTGATTGCTAAGTCTATGAAGGCATACATACTCTACCCCCCTCTGGTTTTGAACCTGAGACCTCTTAAGAGGAAACACATGCTCTTAACCACTAGGTCCACTACGTAGGAAGAGATCACAAACTCGATGACTTTGAACAACTTCCATACGGGTATGGGGAGACTCACCAACAGATGTTGTGAAATGCATATTTATTTAAATAAAATTGGCAGAAGAGCATTCACCTTCAAAGGCTATGAGTGTCTCTTGAACATATATATGGTATTCTCGTTTTCTTTTCTAGGTTTTAGTTCTATGATTTCATGTTTGTTAATGTTGCATGATTGTCAAAGGTACATGTTGAAACTATTTTAACAAAGAACAATGGCTACAAGCCTGAGCCCTCGGGGAAAAATTGGAGCTCTTTACAGCATAACATAGCAGTTTTTGAGAAGAAATGTGTATTTATTTAGACTTTCCATGGCCATGGAGGAAAACCGAGGGCTTATTTATTTAGTAATTAGTTTGAAGTTTAGAAACAAAACTCATCCATCGTTGCATTGTTAGGACACACTAGGGTTTGAACGATTTGGCATCTACAAGCTAGACATGGCACTTTTTTAAAGTGGAGAATTGTATGATTATGTCCAAGCTACAAAATCTATTTGATTAGAGTTCCAAATGAAACACCTGTGTGTTTTGGAATGATATCACATTGATGCAGTTTATTGTCCACATGAAGGAAGTTAGGTGAAATGACTCGATTAGCTTGCAAAATAGGAGGGAGTTGTAGGTCAAGTTCCTCTGGGTTTGTACTTGTACGGTGAAATTTAGCAGGCTTGAAGGAACATTGAACCAACTTCATCAACTAGATATATTCTTACAAAAAACAAACTAATTCGATTGCTTGGAGAAGTCTGATCAGTCTTTGAAGTTCATCAAGTATGATTCCTTTAGCACTTTTTCGTTATTTACTAGTCAATGTCCAACATTCTCCTTCAAATTCTTCTCTTTTTATTGACAGTGTCTAATATTGAAAAGTCTCATTCTAGGTAGTATGAACATGTTCAGTCCTATTATTACACCACTTCGGCTTGATTGAAGGAGGGGCTTTTAAAAATCAACCTTCTATCCCCTTAGGGCCATGTTTGGAATGTTGGGATTTATTATTTGTCTGTGAGTTTGTAAGGAACAAGTATAATTCAAGCAAAACAAGAGAAAAAATCAATTAGAAAGACAAACTCTGTTTTTATTGCCTCATCTATTGGAGCATAAATATTTTCCCTAGAGCTAGGGAAAATAAGATAAGATAGTTATATTTATGTCCAACTATACTATTGACAACAAAGTAGGTCAAAGAGACTGTTGATTCCAATGATGTCCATACAATGGGGAATAACCAAACAATCTCCTATAAAAATACAATGCATGAATATAAAAGGTACAATGCAGGAACATAAAAATACAATGTATGGAATGCCTTAGCGGAGAAGATTCAAGAGCTAATGGGTCTAAGGGTCTAAGGAAGAGTTTTTCAATAGTAGATGTTAATTGAACATATCAATAAAGGATCACATTCTGAGAGAAATGCTAAGTCTAAACTTTTTAAGCACTAGCATTTTTATGTTAGGGGAGACCTTAATCTTACAACCAAACTAGCAGAGAAATGGGGAAATTTAGGACTAGTTCTATCCTCTGGAAGACTCTTTGCACAATTTTGAGGAAATTAGCCTTATTGATTTTGAACCCATCAAGATGGCTTCAGCCTAGAGAAAATGAAATATTGGAAATGAAATGATAAAATAAAATCTGAGCATGAACGTTATATTCTATTAATCAAATAGGATTACATATATACATGAAGTATTGTCTCAAGATAGGGAAACTATATTGGACACACAATAATTTGGTTGATATAATATCTCAATAATCTAAAAATGGTTTGGATAACTTGTATGTATTTCAAGAACCTACCACTCAGTTTAAATTAAATGATCTAGCTTGTACTTGACAATTTTGCGGAATTATTTACTTGAAAGTGGTGTATGAATTTTTACTGTTTATGTGTCTTAACTTCATTTTTTATTGCTGTAATTTAAAATGTATGACAAAAACATAATGCATCAAATAATCATTCAAACACAACAGCAATTTTAATCTAGGATTTCACTCGAAATCTCGTGGGCTACGTCTCCTTTGAGCTTTGTCATCATGACTCAACTCTTTGGGATTATGGTAAGTTTTTTTACAAGTAAATACTTAATTCCAATGAATACAAAAATTATCCAAAGGACTTAAAATACCATAAATATCCCTCAATTCGTTGTCCAAATTCTGCAAACAACTTTAGGCTCTTGTTGACACGATTCCTTCTATCGGTGCACTAAGCTACTCTGAGCTTCAAAATGGGACAAAATACCTCAAAATTATATTTATGTCACTGAAACCACTCCTTATATATCCAATACACATCATACATCACATACCAACTGATAAATTGCTCAAATTGAGCACTGCATTCCCCAAATAGGCTATCCTCCACGGTTTGCCCAGGGCTGCCCAAAACTTCACATCAACTTCTTGAGCTCTAGAAGTTATCAAAATGTTCTAGAACCACTTCCATTGGTTCCAAAATGACTAAAATAGTCAATATAGAGTTTTTATTCATCAAAAACAGCCTTCGGCTACTCCGGTTTCACCTCATTCACCTATCGTCACCCCCTAGCACTAGGGTTAATGAAAATGTCTCTGCTAAGTTTTCGACCTCTAAAATTATTAAAACTTGTTGAAACCTCTGTAAATAGATTCATAATGATGTTTTCAATCAATAATGACCACTGGTTCACTGCATATGGTCTCAAACAACTCTTTCTAAGCTCTGCACTACCGTTGGCCAAAGCTGGCACTAATGACCCCTGAAACTTTACTGAAGCTTTTCGGCCTTCAAATTTTCTCTACAGTCTCTGAAAATTATCTCATCAGATTCATAAAATCTGAATTATCCAATTTAAACTATTGTAACTCTGGAAAAGGACTCTAACTCCCCTAGTTAGGACTCAAACTGAATTTATCTCATGGTGGCCCTGATGGCTCCTTCATCTTCCCTGAAGAAAAAGCTACTGAATATCACCTCCATTCGACCTGAAACCTATCCCAAACTCTCCAGAAGGTTGAAGAGACCAAAAATTGACTAAAATTTCATCTTGTTTGGTCAAACATTGAGAGAGTTATGACTTCTACAACAAAAATGCCCAATGTCCCCCAAAAACCCCACTAAAAGTGGGAGAACTCTAGTTAGACTCTCCAAAATAAGCGGGTAGACAGAAATGACGGAACCCGCCAGCCGAAACCATCGACGGTCTAGTAGTTGTATTAAATGTGAGATGGGTGATGATCACATGTGGGTTTCCGCTCTGACCGCCGAACAAACCACAGACTTATCCGTAACAACGAATGCGATGAAGGTGCTGGAAACTATCTTGGACACACAATAAGTTGGTTGAGAGAATATCTCAACCACACACCAAACTAGGAACCTATAGTTTTAGCTAACTCCTATGATATAGGAACAAACTCCTTACATAGAAAGTCACAATTGAGACAAGTAGGAATTACATATTCCAACACACCCCCTTACTGACTACTTGTTTGGATATCAATTTGCAAAATCTAGTTGTGGTCAAACATAACAAAAGGATATGCTGACGTCCATATAAAGGAGAAACCATCCACCAGAATGCATGGGTGCCAACCACTTTAACCGCTAGTCTCGTAGGATTTCCTTCGCATACATGGTTCTGTCAACTATTATCACTGCATACATGTAACTGTACCTGTAAATACCCCCCAAATAAGCGATGACTGCTTTGTGCTCAGCAAACTGAGACCTGTGAGAAACCAATTTTCTCCTGTAAGTAAGGTGTTTCTGCAGACCACCTATACTTCGCTATGAGCACCGAGGCTCCTATGTGCACTAAGGCACTATAGCCACAAAGGCTCTGTAGCCGCGAAGGCTTTGTAGCCACTAAGGCTCTGTAGCCACTAGGGCTTAACTCATATAACTGACTCAACTAGGCCCAGGGTTTTCTCGGCTCACCCTCAACCATGCCAATAGGAATCCCTATCCACTTCACTCTCACCTGTGGTTTCTGGCTTACCACAAACCAACACTGCAAAGTGGTTTCTGGATGATCACAAACCTGCAATTACAAAGTGGTTTTGAGATTACCATGAACTTCTTGGGGATACACATGCCTTTACAAGGCTTACAACACAATTCCAACCCCTGGAGTTACCAGGTACATAATTTACAAAGGCCACAACAAAAAAATCCTAGACTTGCTTACAATTAAAATGTGTGACGCATATTACAACATGCTAGTGATTCTATCCCACAAACTAACACAAAAACTTTCAACTTAGTTGTCCATCATAATCGATGTTGCTACTCCTTCACCTCATCTTTTCATTGTTCACATCTTGGGAATCTTTGTCTTTGTCAATTAAATCTTGAAACTCCATGCTTAACCTGTCATTTGTTAGAGTCGTGAATTCTAACAAAGTAACTTTACCTACATTGAATTAGCTAGGCTTAATAAGGCTCAATAATTTTAAACATGATTCCAAGACACAAAATAAAAAATAAAATTTTCAGATTAACAAGAACATCAAATTTCTCTATTTTTGCCCAAAGATGACTATTTTCCAAACATAACAGCAACCATTCTTCTCCAACGATACCTTAGAGGGGTCCACTAATAAAGCAACAGATTAACGACTTTTCAACTAGTCTTACAGTGCATTCCAGCACAGACGATCCAGACATGGGCACTCACATCCACACGAAGGGAAAAATAACAAATTGTCTGTCTCAGAACAAGAATCCAGGCATCCATCATTTGATCTTGCATCACCCACAAATTCACCGTCGAAATACATAAGATTCGATAATTTTACACACAAATTCTCATTTCCGCATCCAATTCCTTGACATCACAGCGTAATACCACTTCCCATGTTCATAATACCAAGGCTGGGTGACTTCTTCCAAGCATGCCTCCTCACGCTCAATGCCAAGCTGCAACAACGAAGACCCATTGTCGAGCTAATATCCTCACAATTGAACAGGCAGATCTATAATCGCTTAACAACTACAGGCCTGCTTTCGTTCTCAAAATTATCAGGGGTTAGGATAGTCACGTCCTATAATCGAACTTCCACAAGCAGAAATGTGAACGCAAACACACGTGAAATCCACCCCCTGCCCATTGTAAAATGTCAAATTTAATTCACAGATATCAAAAGTAATGAGGAATTTAAAACTCTAGAACTATAAATTCACTAGATCTCGACCTGCCGAGAAACCAGACTTCAAATATTCTCCAAATTGAAACACTGATGATTGTATCACCAGGACACATGGCACATTTGCAGATCTTGCACCTGGAGCAAAGGGAATGCCATGGGTGGTTACGAAGAGCATCGCATCCCCTCATCTCCGGATCCATCATCTAGGAGTTCCAAATCGACGCAGGATCGAATCCTGGGTCGCGACATGATGTCGTATTCCTCCAAGTCCTCAATGGCGGAGGGACCAATGACAGATGCAATCACACTCAAATGAAATTGTATGGATTTCATGTGCTTGCAATAGAGATATATAAACAGTGCGAAAACACTTCCATGGAGCACAACCCTGGACGCCATAACAATAAGAGGATTCATACGGTGAACTTCTGCAACCGTAACCACATCATGAGTTCTTGATACACTGAAATCCAAACTCCTCCCACATTAAAAGAATTTTTGTATAGATCATCGTCCAGGAATCAACATTGTGAGTCTTCGACCACAGCCTCCACAGATCTCCGGTTGGTGATTCAGATTCAGCAATTTAGAAAAAATTCCACTGTTGATTGCATGGGTGCCAACTGCTGCAACTGCTAGTCTCGTAGGATGTCCTTCGCATACATGGTTATGTCAACCATTATCACTGCATACATGTAACTGTACCTGTAAATTCCCTCGAAATAAGCGTTGACCGTTTTGTGCTCAGTGAATTAAGACCTGTGAGAAACCAAGTTTCTCCTTTGAGTAAGGTGTTTGTACAGACCACCTATACTCCGATGTGTGCATTGAGGCTCCTATGTGCACTGAGGCACTGTAGCCACGAAGGCTCTGTAGCCACAAAAGAGCTAACTCCTATGATATAGGAACAAACTCCTTACATAAAAATTCACAACTGAGACAAGTAGGAATTACATATTACAACATGATATAAAAAAGTAGTGATGAGCAACTTTGAAAGAATTAGCTCATGGATTGAGGTGAGAGGGTGTTCATATAATTTGCCAATTAACTTGGAAATAATGCCTCCATGGCTTTCATGTTGAGTTTGGAATTGGTTTTAGATTTTTAGGAGGTATTTGAGAGATTTTCTCAACTCCTATCTCCAAGGTTAGAAGTAATTGGATTTTAGTTCAACTATATAATTGTATTGTAAATAAATGAAAGCATGCAATAAAAAAATATAATTTTTGGTGTGTATTTTTGTATGTTATGGCTGCTCTTCCAATTTTAAACTAATTATGCTGCAAATGGAGGGGACAACAAGCCCCTTAGTCCTTTCAAATTTGACCCAAGGGGGGATGAAGATTAGGGATTCATGAGCATTGTGCATGCTAACTGAGTGAGGTACGATGGCAATACAGTGGAGTCGACAAGTAATCAACTTGTTACAGATTTAAAAAGAGTCAAAGGGATTATATCAAATTGGGTTCAAGCGAAAATAAAACTTGATTTATACGACTAAGTCGAAGTAGCAGAAATTTATGCTAATGATTATGAAGGATAGTATGATGTAACTACTAGAGAAAGACTAAATCCTTTGGAATAATCCAAGAGGAAACTCTAGGAGGATAAAGAAGTTCAACGGAGGCTTAAGAGTAGGGCACCATGGCTTGTTAGTCATAGTGGTAATGAAAACACAAAGTATTTTCGTATTTCTAATCTGGGAAAAAACTCTAAATACCATAATGGAATGCAAAATATTGATAAAAGCAAATCAAAGTTTTTCAAAGAATTTGTAGAGCTGGGGCTAGCTCACTTTAAACGTCTGTACAAATAAAAACAGAGTAAACGTAGAAGAAATAGTGAAGATCACCTCGGTATTTCCAAGAATTTTTGGTGAAGAGGATAACTAATTGCTTGTGGAGGAGGTGTCTATAAAGAATTAAAGATTGTCCTTGCTACTCTTCAGAAAGACAAGAGCACTGCTCCAGATGGATGGATTGTGGAGTTCTTTTCGAACTCTTATGATTTTTTGGGTGAGGCACTGTTAAGGGCAGTGTAGGACACAAGAAGCATAGAGATGTTTTTGGGTTGAGATTTAATCTCACCTTCTTTCTATAATCCTCAAGAAATACACTCCAATTGCTTTTGCAGACTTCAAGCCAATGTCACTATGCAACTGCATTTATAAGATCGCTACATAAATTAATATTGTTGGGGTGCACAGGATTAATTTGAGTCCATCTCTAAGGAGCGATTTGGTTTCCTGAAGGGTAAACAAATATATGAGGCCATAGGTCTGGCAAAAGAAGGATTACATTCAATTAATCTAATAAAATGTAAGCAATGGTAATGAAATTGGACCTCCTCAAGGCATTTCATAGATCTAATTGGCTATACTCAAAACTCATGTCAATTCATATTTACTTTTGTCTCCAGATGGTGAACTGGATAATGGGTCATTTATCCTCCTATCTATTTTGTTGTTTTTTATTAATGAATTTTCATTTGAGTTCTTCAGGCTCTCTAGAGGATTGAAACAAGTGTTTTCTTTGTTTTCTTTATTATTTTTAATTATTGTTGAAGGGTTTAGACTAATTGTAGAGGAAAAATGCATACGATCTCTGGACTGCATAAAGATGGTAGATCTTTCATCTTGAGTCAATTTTCTTTGTAGATAGATGTTTTTCTTTTCTATGATGGCTTTAAAAGGGATGTTAAAAATCTCAAATAGATGCTGGATCTCTATAACCTAGCATCAGGTATGCAGATTAATATTAAAAAATCATCAATTATAGACCTTCCTTTCAGTCAATGAATTCTGAAACAAGGTTTAAATACGATGGCCTCTTCTTGAAGCCAAATGGCTACAAAAATATTGATTGGCAACGATTAATAGAGAAAATATTAGTGTAACCGTTCATTGTCATTAGGGAAAGGCTAACCCTAGTTAAGGTTGTCTTGCAGGTAATTCTGATTTATTGGTTATCCATGGCTCATATCCCTAAGGCATTCGAGAATTAATCAGAAAGAGAGTCTTCAAATTCCTAGACGAGGCAAGAGAGAAGCATAGAATACCTTTGGTTAAAAGACAACCTTTGGCAATACTTAATGATTGTGGAGGGTGGGGACTAGAGAATACTCATTCCTTTGGCAAAGCTCTAGCAACCAAAATTATTTGGAGGTTAATCTCCAATATGGGACTGTGGACACAAGACTCTTAGTTATTACTCAAAAATATTTTGAACCTCCATCAGTGGAGGAATGGGTAAGAAAAAAATTCAAATTTGTACATAATGTATCTATCTTTTGGAAAGCATGGTCATGTATTTTACTCTTGTTGAGAATTGGTTAGCATGGAGTAGAGAAATGGTTGGTATAAATCCTTGGTTGAATTGTGGGGATTCTCATGTTTTACCCATAAATCTATTAGAAAAGTTTCAGAAGTAAAGGATCTTCAAACTTTTCCATGTAGCAGAAGCTAGCACCACATCTCTCTAGCATCAAGGATGGAAGGCTAGAAAGGGCTTTGAGCTGATAGAAGAAGAATCAAAGAGGTGGAAATAGGTTAAAAACTTGTTGCATTTTTTTAACAAAGGATAAAGATTGTTTAGTCTGGTCGAAGAACCCAATACTTCAGATTTATGCTCCAAGGTTGGGATGCAAGGTGATATTTGTTATTCCAAAGTAAGGTGAGGTGGTCTAGTGGTGGACGGATCTGTGGAAACTCAATATTCCCACTTAAATTAAAATTTTATATGTTGGTTCGTGCTTAAGAACAACGTGTTAAACATGAGATGTCCTTCAAAGGAGAAGCAAAGAGGACTCTCAATGGTGTATCATGTGTACACTAGAGGAAGAATCTCTTGACCATCTTCTTATTGAGCAACGTATGAGGGAATGGTTCTAGCAAAATGATCTCAAAACGTTCTAATCACAACCAATGGTAGTTGCACGGGGCATCTAGGTCACCAAAAATGTTGAGATGTTCCAAGGCAAGTCCCAGCTAGAATTTCCATATGCATCTCATATCAGGTCTTCGATGGAACCTTAAATGCAATCTACAAAACTGTGAAGATAAGGACTCTGGTACAACCCTCAATTGACAAGTTGAGGACTCTGTTACAACCCTCAATCGAAAATATCGAAGCCCGAGACCCTTTTGATGGTGCATGCCAAGGCCAGCATTCGTCCCTATGGGGCAGGCAACATATTATATTTGGATGAAACTTACTATATTACTTTCGATGTAGGATTGGGGTCTGGATCCAATAATTATACATATTATTGAAGCTGGCAGCAGAAAAAGATTTACTAAAGCTACAGGTGTATGCCATATGGAGAGTCGTCAACTGCAATCAATTGGATGAAAAGGATAATCTGAGGCTTCTTCTTGTTCTAAATAAGGGAAAAAGAATGAAGTCTTAGTTTGCATTTAATCCTTCCATCATTTCTCTAGAAGTATATAGAGGTAAATGTTGTAGTAGATGCTCTATTAAAAGGAGGTTTGTTCATGGAGACTAACACAGGGGAAATGAAAGAGTACCAAAATGGAGCTTGTTTGATAGACAGCCCAATGACATGATCTGAATTTGGATAAAGGAGTCAGTAACGGTGTAAATGTTAGTGGGGATGGCAGAATGCATTTTGGTAAGAAAGTTGGATTGTTCCAACAAGCTAGAGCGGTACTGACAAAAAATAGAGACCTGGGGGAAGGGTTTTTGTCAACTATAATCAGCCAAAATGGTGAATCTCTAGCTGCCAAAGCTCCATTACAGAAAACATCTCTAATCTATTAAATGAGTTCTGGAATTAATGCTTGTTAAACACTATCATCACTTTTAAACTTGATTTTATAGTGCAGTTGTTCGACATAATTTTTATGTGCAATTTTATTTCCTTCTTTTGAAGGTATAGAGCATGCTCAAACAGGGATCGTCATAGAGATTATTCATAGATATAAGAGTCAGTACTTAAGACTTACTTTTTGTTTCTGCTCCTTAGCTTGGAGGAATCTTCTGCCAGTTGGGCATAAATATGTTATCATTTTACATGAAGAGTGTATAATCTTCGAAGTTTCTTTTTTTTGGACAATTATAAACTAAATATGGCATAGTGTTCATTCTGAGTAATCTTTTAGGTAAGACTTGGATGGTAGCTGAATAAGAACAGATGTCGGATGTGTGTTTTGTGTGCTTGATTTAATCAGAAGACACAACATTGTGCAGGGGACAAAAATATAAAAACATAAACGTTATGACGATTAATTTACTTTAATAACTAAAAAAGGATGAACATATGATAAAAAATTTTCTCCATATCAATTTCTACATCCTCAGAAAACTTAGCACAATATGGAAAATAATACAACTCTAGTTTCTCTGTATCAATTTTTGCATCCTTAGAAAATTCAACACACCACAGAAAAAAAAACATCTCTTTAGAATGATCGACATCTTTTATTAAAATTAAAGCATCATGCCACTCATCTAGTGTCTTCTTGAACTCATTGTTGCAGCTGACAATTTATAGCTGAGGGGAAATCCTTAAAATGGGGCAATTTTTTTTGTAGCGGTCTTTATACCTTTCCTGAAATCAGCCCCATCTGCAAAAGATTTTCTCCTAAGTAACTCCCACCCTTATTTTGTGTACAAGGGTTCACATTCTTTCAATCACATCTTTGCTATGACTGGAGATTAAGACTTTGTTACCTTTATCTTTCCGCACTCACTGTTTAGATCCATTGGACTCCACATGTCGTCCAATATGAGAAGAAATCTGTTATTATCTTGACATGTGGACAACTTCATCTTTCGCATGTCAATAACAGAACTCCCTTCCACATTTAAACTCGAAGTACCCATCACACAAGCTTAGTGATAAGGTTCTGCAAGCTATTTCTACAGTGCCATTTGGGAAAATTTAATACCCGAACTCTACGATCTCTTGAAGGAGCACCTCTGCTTGAGGCGCTGCTTCTATGAAGACCATCAATCGAGTATTGCCAGAAACCAGAAAAACTCATACAAGTTTTCTGCAAAATATGATCAAGTTTCATCTTCCAATCTTTCAATGGCTCTGGGCGTGCAGGTGGAAGATGTAAGTGGATTGTTAGAGGAATCGATCATCAATATAAATAAGAGGCAAAGATGAAGGATGGCCTCTAATCACTGTAATGCTCTCAGCTTTTCCAAAAGGTAGCAGTGGACCCGGTTGAATTATTGTATTGTTGCTTAAACTTTATGTAAACTATATTCAGAGTGCAACGTTTTTCCTTGTAGGTATTATGTACAGACCACCAAATACAATGCATGTGCCCTCTACTTTATCATTTTTAAAGCATTATTACAACCAGTCGCTAAAGGTATTTAATTTATTTATTAAAAAGTATTGGACAAGTTGTTGGAAGAAGGGTTGTTTTGCATTTGAATTAATTATTTTTAAATATTTAATGATAGTTGGGCTTTTGAATTAATTATTTTAAAATATTTAAAAGGTATTCAGCTAGTCGTTGGAAGAATGATAGATGGGTTTTGTTGAAACATAATGGAGAATCCTTATTTAGTGTGAGTTGGTTCGCGAAACCTTAGGATAGGAATTAGTTTCTATTTTTTAGGGTATGATTCTAACTTCCCTACATCCATGTATGCTATATATTGATTGAGTTGTATTGAGAATGTAAAGCGTTCTGTAGAGCTAAACTCTCTTGGTTCAGACTCTCTTTCGTAGAGCTGATTAGTGGGTTTTTTATTTATTAATTCAACATCACATTTTATCATGTTATCAGAGCTCCAGGGTCGAATCATAGCCGGAGTGTTGTGATCCCTGTGAGTATCCAGGTGGCAGCGGAGAAGCCCCTGATGACTGAGTGAATTTTTTTTCCAGGCAGTGAGTATATTAGCGCGGGTTATTGAGGAACAGTTGCACCGATCATCGTGTTTCCTGCAGCAAAATTCATGCCATCGTCATAGAATTGAGCTAAACAGAGGCGCCGACAAGGGGGAGACTTACTAAGTTTCATTTTCGACACAATAGTCATGGCAATTGGGTTGGTAAGTGCGCCGAGGAGATATGAAATAGATTTGAGCCAGTGGACACCACTAATGAAGGATGAAATCAGGTGAAATGTCGTCGATGAAGGGGTCCGGTGAAAGTTCGCCGATGAAGGAAGAGATCTGAAGCAGATCTTTCTAATGCAGAGGATTCGAGAGAAAAGAAACTTGTTGGATTGATCACATATCAGGTAGATCTGTATCATGATATTGCTTTCTATGAGGATCTAGGGTAGATCCATCAATTTTTGTTTTTCCTATCAATTACTTGAAGTTTTTTTTGTAAATCATCAAAATGAATAATCAAATAATCGAAGCATACTTGAACGAGAGTAATAAGCTCGATAGTTCCAATTAATCAAATTGGAAGTTTAAGATGCAGACTATGCTAGAAGCGCAGAGTGCCTGGACGATTGCAAATGGGGATGAGCCAAAGCCAGCAGCGGGAGCCACGTCGATTCCAGATTGGGAGATGAGAGAAGGTAGAGAAAAGACGTTGCTGAAGATGTCGGTGAAATACTGCATCATACTGCATATCAGAGAATGCAAATCAACAAATTAAATTTGGACAATGTTGAAGTATTTGTATAAGATCAGAAATACAAATCATCTTCTGTTCTTGAACAGCAAGATTCTATCCATAAAGATGGAGGAGAATGAAATTTTTGCTTCTTTCATATCGCGGATCAAATATCTGAAGAACAAATTGGCATATATCAATGAGATAGTTGCAGATGCAGATTTGGTCACGATTACCAGGAATGGTATGAATGATGATTACAAAATTTTCATCATTGGGATAAGTGCAAGAGATAAATCCCCAAGTTTGAAGCACTGTCAGGAATATTAATGCAAGAAGAAGAAAGAAGATTGACTTTAAAACCCCAGAGTGCAGAACTTGCGTTAATGGCAAAGAAGAAATTCTTCAAAGCAAAATGGAGGAAATCCACAGAAAAGACCGAATCAAACTCAAGGTATGTATCCAAATAAAAATGACGTTGTAGAAAAAAAAGTTATTGCGGAAAAATCGGTCATATGGCTAAGTGCAGGAAGAAGAAATTCCATGAAGAACAACAGAGACATAAAAGACATGCAGGTCATTTCGCAGATGTTGACCATGTTTAGGACTTCAGATTGTTCATGGCAGACTTTGATGAAAACGTCGAAGTAGACATCTGGTATGTGGATTCGGGAGCATCCACACATATGACAGGGAACAAGCAATGGTTCAAATATTTTAAAGAAATCAACAATGAATCACAAATCTACCTTGGTGATGATAGAAGCCATCAGATCAAAGGGTATAGGAAAATTCCTGTTATTTTTCCTGATGGTAATATCATACATATTCATAATGTAATGTATGCACCCGGAGTTACAAAGGATCTGATTTTTGTATCCATGATTACAGATCAAAATCTCAAGGTAGAATTCTTTAAATCTAATTGTTATATTAAATATTCATTTAATGGTATGAAGACTATTGCTTCAGGAATTTGAACAGGAGGTCTGTACAAATTGGATGTGAGGACAACACCAGATCGAGTCTTGAAAACATCAAGTTTGACTACATAGGAGCTATGGCACCCGATATTTATCCACCGAGATTATCCTGATCACACACTAATTCGGATTCATATGCAACACATAATCTCTTCTACAATCAATCATCAATTTGTGGAAATAGAAACAGTCGCATGCGCACATAAACACAATATGTAATGGGGAAAGCTTATAGCTGAAAACCCCCAGCTATTTGTATATTATAATAGAAGAGAACATGTAACAATCTCAGTACAATACTCCTCACAAGTACTCAGTACTGTCTCCAAAAGTTACACACAAAACTAGCTCAGTTTTGAACAAGTCACAGGTTCAAAACTCATCCACTAATTTCCTGCCTCTATTGCGCAATCAAGGCTGGTCTAATGAGAGATCCAAGTTCGAATATCACTAGCTCCAACTACGCAATCATCATTGGCAATCTCCTCCAATGCTTGTGCAAATCTCATGCACAACTGCTGTCGCAACTAATAGCAAACTCACCCTTTCATCTACCTCTTCCACTGGTCTCCACTGAACTGTCCATGCACTGTAGTGAACTGATGTGTTCTTGAGTTGAATAATGAGTTAATAATTAGTGAAATAAATAATATTTAATTCACTCCACTCATTACTAGTTGATTAGCTAGTTAAACTAATCACAACTAGTTCAACTAAGTTAAACCGAACACAACTCCACCAACTGTCTCATCAACTCCACCAAACTTCTGCCACTGAAGTCCTAACTGAAGTCAACCATGCATGAGCTCACCAAACCCAAAGGAATAGCGTAATTCCTTCTGTCAGATGCATGGGCCACATCCGTAGCTCCAACTGAAGTGTTGTAAGAGAATAAACTGAAGTTTAGAGTCCAAATATTATTAAGGGCTAATAATATTTGACTGACCTATTTTTAGACAGGCAGTCTAAAAATAGACTTCGACCTGTATGTCTAAAAATAGAGGTCAATCTATTTTTACCAACTTGACCAATCATCCAAGAATAGCATACTGCAACTCCTAGACCATGCTCCATATGTCTAAAAATAGACATAGTCTAAAAATAGACTTTGCGCCAAAAATAGCCTGCAGGCCCACTTAGTGAAGGCGACTTCATTCCACTAAGCTCCATCATCTTGTTGCATTTTCAACACTCCCTCTCAACAAGATATGGATTATCTGCAACCCCTATCCTGCCTCTGTGGAATTTGAACTTGCTCCTGGTGAGCGCCTTCGTCAAGATGTCAGCATCCTGATCCTCCGTGGGAACATATGAAAGTAACATGATTCTCCACTGAACACAATCTCTGATATGATGGTACCTGATGTCAATGTGTTTGGATCTATCATGAAATACTGGATTAGCCGAGAGTTTAATGCAACTCTGGTTATCACAATAAATCACAGTAGGCTCCAAGTGTAACCCGAACAATCCAACGAGGATCTTCCTCATCCAAATAGCCTCGCATGCAGCCAAGCTTGCTGCCATGTACTCGGCCTCTGCTGAACTGAGTGCCACAGATCTTTGCTTCCTTCTGTACCAGGAAACTGTTGTCGACCCAATGCTAAAAACTCCTCCAGATGTGCTCTTTCGGTCCGTTGGGCTCCCTTCCCAATCTGCATCAGTGAAGCCGGAAAGCTTCGCTCCATCCTCCTGTCTGTACCATAGACCATATCCCGATGTGCCACTAAGATAACGCAATACATGCTTGTCTGCCTTCCAGAAGAGCTTGGTAGGCTTAACCATAGCTTGCTAAAGCTGGTTAACAGCATAGCATATATCGGGTCGTGTATTGACCAGATGCATGTTGAACCTCTCCAGAATCTCCCATGCATACTTACCCTGAGAAACAAACAGTCCTCCACTGCACTGCCAAATCTCCAATCCCAGTAAATAATGAAGGAGGCCCAAGTCCTTCATCTTGAACTCTCTAGCAAGGTCCTCCTTGCATGAAAGTATCAACAGCTCATCACCCGTCAAAATCAGATCATCTACATACAGTACAATGATCAGCAGCTTCCCCTCCACCACAATCTGGTACAGGTTAGGATCCGCCTCACTCTTGGAGAATCCAAGTCCAGTGAAATAACTGTCTATCCGCGTGTACTAAGCACGAGGTGCTTGCTTCAGCCCGTACAGTGATCTCTTGAGTCGGAAAACATGGGACTCACTGCTGAAGATCTCGAAACCTTCAGGCTGCTCTATGTACACCTCCTCCTCAATGACTCCGTTGAGGAACGCAGTCTTCACATCCATCTGATGAATGTGCCATCACATCTGTGCTGAGAGAGCTAGGATCGTCCGTATGGAAGAGTACCTTGCAACAGGTGCAAAGGTCTCCTCATAATCGATCCCCTCAATCTGTGAGAAGCCACGGGAGACAAATCTCACCTTGTACTTCTCCACACTCCCGTCAATCGCCTGCTTCACTTTGTAGATCCATCGTGAACCCACCACTGATTTCCCCTCCGGTCTTGGGACAATCTCCCATGCACTGTTTCTGACGATCGAATCATATTCTTCGATCATGGCATCTACCCATGCGGGTTCCTCCACAGCTTCCTCAAAAGAGGATGGCTTCGTCATGACACATTGACTCATAAGAGCCATGTATCTAGTGTACCGATCCGGTGACTGTCTCTGTCTGCGCTGTGCTGTAGGTGGTCCTACAACCTTCTCTGCATCTTGAGCCAGTCGCTCAGCTTCTGTAGTGCGCTTGCGCCCTCTGATGGTTGGCGCTGCATGGGTGGTCTCTTCCACCTCATGAACTTCCTCTTGTGGCTGATCCACATCCGGAAGCTCCTCCTTAGGAACTAACATCTCCTCATCTGCATGCAAGTGTGGCTCCCTCTCAAGCGAACACTGCATGGCTTTCTCCTCCTGAAATTTAATATCCCGTCGCACAACAGTCTTGCGAGTGTATTAGTGTACCCCACAAATATTCCAACCTCTGCGGTCGGATCCAGCTTCTTTCTGGCGTCCTTCGTCACATGCATGTAGACAAGTGAGCCAAAAATTCTCAGATGAGAAATATCAGGCCTCTTGCCAGAAAACGCCTCCTCCGGTGTACTCATGCCAAGAATCTTGTGAGGACAACGGTTCTGCACATACACTGTTGTACTGCATGCCTCGGCCCACAAGTGAAGGGGTAGGCCCTGATCATGCAACATCGCCCGTGCAACACCCACGATTGTTCTGTTCTTCTGCTAAGCAACCCCGTTCTGCTGTGGGTTATGGGGTGCAATGAGCTCTCTCTGAATCCCTTCTGCGCCGCAAAAGTCCTTGAATTCTGTAGAGATGAATTCACCACCATTGTCGCTCCTAAGAGCCTTCACATGCTTCCCCGATTCCTTCTCAACCAGCGCCTTGAATTCACAGAACTTTGAATATGTCTCGCTCTTATTCTGCATGAAGAAGATCCAGCACTTCCGAGAGAAATCATTAACAAAGATCACATAGTACTTGTGCACTCCACGAAGCTGGAGAAGGGACACACGTCTGTGTGAACTTTCTCAAGGATCGTCGTGGCGCGACTATCCTTCTCGTGAAGGTGGCTTTCACATACTTCCCTAAAGTACACCCCTTGCACTGATCTGATTGCGCAAGGGTGCCCTTAGGAAGCCCAGTAGAAATCTGCTACAGAATATTCAAAGCTCCATAGTGAAGGTGGCCCAATCTCCTGTGCCACAGTTCACCCTCATCATCCCGGCTCACCACTTCTCCCGCCTTGCATGCCATAGCTGCGCAGCCATCTACCTGAAACTGATAAGGTTCTTGACTCGAACCCCTATCTTCCGGGTCTCTCCAGTTGTCTTACTGCGCAGGAAAGATTTTCCTTCGCTGAAGACCACATCATACCCCTTGTCTTCCAACATCACCAAAGAGATCAGATTCTTCATCAATCCTGGAACATGCAAAACTTCCTTCAAAATGAAAGGTTTACCAGACTCCCTCTCAAAGGAAATGGTACCGATACCAGTAGCATTGTATCTACCATCATTGCCCATCTCGATGTGCACTCCAAGATCTTTTTCCTCCAGATCTGAAAACAGATCTCGATCTCCGGTCATGTGAAATGACGCACCACTGTCCAAGAACCATACTGATCCCATCACACTTGAAACCAAGCATGAAATCAGTGAAAAATCCAGTTCGAATTGAGAATCCAATGCCTCTCCCGCTGCAGATCCAGCAGCCTTCTTATTTTTCTTCTTCTGCGGACAATTTGTGGCATAGTGTCCGTGCTGGTGACAGTGAAAACACTTCACCTTGGACATGTCTTTCTTCTTGCCTTTCGCACCAGACTGAGAAGCCTTCTTGCTCTTCCCCTTCTTTGCTTTGGCAGCCAAAGCGCAATTTTCTTCATCAGATACCTTTGATGAAGATCCGTCCCTGGTAGTCCTCCTTATCTCCTCCTGCATGAGATCCGCCCAAAGGCGCTCCCATCCCGGCAACTTCTCCCAACCATTGACACTATCTTGATATGAGTGCCAAGCCTTCGGAAGACCAAGGAGAGCCAGGTCGACCATGTCCTCGTCTTCGACAGTCACCCCCACACTTCCCAGCTCATCTCTGCATTGAGTGAACTTCGTGAGGTATTTGGCGATATTGTCGCCTTTCTCCATCTTGATGTTCCTGAGCTTATCTTTGAGCGCCAGCTTCCTTTAGTCGCTCTTACTCTGGAATAGATCCGTCAAAGCTTTCCACATTAAATATGGAGAAGCCTTTCCATGCAGGCTGGATACAATATGATCCTTGACGCCCTCCAACAGGATCCTTCGACATTTCGCCATCTTCTTTTGCCATGCTTCGACTTCAGCAGGATCGGTGGGCTTTTGGACATCCATATCCACGAACTCCTTCAGTCCATTATCTTCTAATACTGCCTCCATGCGATCCTTCGATGCAACATAATTCGAACTGCCTTCAAGAGCATATTCGAGTCGCAAACCGTTGAAAGACATTTTCAACTCAGGCACCAAGAAAACAAACTGCTGCAAAATTCGAATTCCAAACTCAAAAACTCAAACGCCCACAGTCTTGTGAGAACAAATTATTTCTAGCACAAGAGTATTTATAAGGAGCATTCTTGGATATATCACCTTTCGAGAGAAAGGATGGATCGAGCTACCTAGCAGATTACGGACTCTGTTCTAGAAATAATATTGTAATCTTTACAATAGATCCAGATGATTAATTAAACTCCCAGATACCATGTAGAAATTTTCTGAATAATGAAGATTTATCCACTGAGATTATCCTGATCATACATTAATTCGAATTCATGTATAACACATAACCTCTTCTACAATCAATCATCAATTTACGGAAATAGAAACAGTCGCATGCGCACATAAACACAATATGTAATGGGGAAAGCTTATAGCTGAAAACCCCCAGCTATTTGTATATTATAATAGAAGAGAAACATGCAACAATCTCAGTACAATACTCCTCACAAGTACTCAGTACTGTCTCCAAAAGTTACACACAAACTAGCTCAGTTTTGAACAAGTCACAGGTTCAAAACTCATCCACTAATTGCCTGCCTCTATTGTGCAATCAAGGCTGGTCTAATGAGAGATCCAAGTTCGAATCTCACTGGCTCCAACTGCGCAATCATCACTGGCAATCTCCTCCAATGCTTGTGCAAATCTCATGCACAACTGCTGTCGCAACTAATAGCAAACTCACCCTTTCATCTACCTCTTCCACTGGTCTCCACTGAACTGTCCATGCACTGTAGTGAACTGATGTGTTCTTGAGTTGAATAATGAGTTAATAATTAGTCAATTAAATAATATTTAATTCACTCCACTCATTACTAGTTGATTAGCTAGTTAAACTAATCACAACTAGTTCAACTAAGTTAAACCGAACACAACTCCACCAACTGTCTCATCAACTCCACCAAACTTCTGCCACTGAAGTCCTAATTGAAGTCAACCATGCATGAGCTCACCAAACCCCAAGGAATAGCGTAATTCCTTCTGTCAGCTGCATGGGCCACATCCGTAGCTCCAACTGAAGTGCTCCAAGAGAATAAACTGAAGTTTAGAGTCTAAATATTATTAAGGGCTAATAATATTTGACTGACCTATTTTTAGACAGGCAGTCTAAAAATAGACTTCGACCTGTATGTCTAAAAATAGAGGTCCATCTATTTTTACCAACTTGACCAATCATCCAAGAATATCATACTGCAACTCCTAGACCATGCTCCATATGTCTAAAAATAGACATAGTCTAAAAATAGACTTTGCGCCAAAAATAGCATGCGGGCCCACTTAGTGAAGGTGACTTCATTTCACTAAGCTCCATCATCTTGTTGCATTTTCAACATGTAATGTATGCACCCGGAGTTACAAAGGATCTGATTTTTGTATCCATGATTACAGATCAAAATCTCAAGGTAGAATTCTTTAAATCTAATTGTTATATTAAATATTCATTTAATGGTATGAAGACTATTGCTTCAGGAATTTGAACAGGAGGTCTGTAAAAATTGGATGTGAGGACAACACCAGATCGAGTCTTGAAAACATCAAGTTTGACTACATAGGAGCTATGGCACCCGAGACTTGGTCACATTAACTTCAACGATTTTTTGTTACTTCAGAAAAAGGAAATGGTAAGAGGTCTTCCTACATTAAAATAAGTGCATAATGATTGTGATGCTTGTATGTTAGGAAAGATGCATAGAGAGGAATTCCTTGTTCGAGTAGAAAAGAAAAAGAGAGATATACTTGAATTAGTGCACACTGACCTATGTGGACCTATGCAAACAAAGTCATTAGGAGTTGCACTGTATTTTCTACTGTTTGTTGATGACTACACAAAGTTTTCTTGGGTATATTTTATGAGTAAGAAAAATCACACATTTGAATACTTTAAGTAGTTTAGATATATGATAGAAAAGCAAACGAGAAAGCACATAAAAATTCTCCGCTCCAATCAAGGTGGGAAATACAAGAAGGAGGAACTTACCAAGTATTGTAAAGACCATGGAATATTACACCAATTCATAGTACCCCATACTCCTCAGCAAAACGGAGTAGCGGAAAGAAAGAATAGAACATTGTTGGAGTGTGCTAGGAGCATGTTGAAAGGTAAGGATCTTTCGAATCGTTTTTGGGCTGAAGCATTGAATACTGTAGTTTATTTGAAAAATAGGAGTCCTACAAGAAGTCTCCAATTTAAAACTCCTTTTGAAGCATTATATGGATTCAAGCCTGCAGTAAAACATTTGAGAGTATTTGGGTCTAAATCATTTTCCCACATTCTAAAGGAAGACAAAAGAAAACTAGATTCAAAAGCCATCAGATGTACATTTGTTCACAATTTAAAGCTTATATATTGTTTAATCCCTCTGCTCACAAGATTTTTGTTAGTAGAGATGTCATGTTCCATGAGAAGGTTGTTGATGAACCTGATAAAAGCAATGAGGAATGGGATATTCTGTTCTTGGTGGAAGGAAGTGAAGAAACAGGCAACAACCATGAAAAGCAGAAAAAGGCAGAAGCAGGAAGTTCAGATACAACAATTGAGCTGAGTCCTTCAAAGGAAATCCAAAATAAGTTGAAAACTACACCAACACTCAAAAGATTAGGTAGGCATATTCAATTTCCTGCTAGATATAGGGAGAATTCCTTTATAACTAGTATGATGAATTTTGTTGAACCTTCTAGTTATAGAGAAGCAAATCGATGTAGTGAATGGAAAGTAGCTATGGAACAAGAATATGAATCTATTTTCAAAAACAACACTTGGGAGCTAGTTGAACTACCTGAAAGGAAACAAACCATAGGTTGTAAATGGTTGTATAAACCCAAGATTAATGTAGATGGAACCATAGATAAATTGAAAGCTAAATTGGAAGCAAAGAGGTATTCACAAAAAGAAGGTATCGACTACGAGGAAACCTTCGCCCCCGTAGCTAAACTAAACACTATTAGAATGATGATTTCTTTAGCTACTAGAAAACACTGGATGATTCACCAACTAGATGTAAAATCTTCATTTTTAAATGGGGAGTTGAAAAAGGAGGTTTACTTAGAGCAACCTGAGGGGTTTGTCCAGAAAAAGAAAGAACATTTAGTCTGTAGGTTAAAGAAAGCTCTATATAGACTGAAACAAGCACTTAGGTGATGAAAAGATAGATTCATTTTTTTTGCAACACAGTTACAACAGAAGTAAAAACGACCTTAATCTGTATATTGTGAAAGATGAAAAGGGGCGTATAGTGTTGATTTCTTTGTATGTAGATGATTTAATCATTACAGGTGATGTTGTTGATCTGATTAAAGAAATCAAGCAGTAAATGTTACAAATGTTCGAAATGAAAGACCTTGGTGAACTAAGATATTGTTTGGGTCTTGAGATCTGGAGAGATTTAGGACAAACTTTTCTATCCCAGGGTAAGTATGTCAAAGGTCTACTAGAAAGATTCAGAATGGATCAGTGCAAGGTTGTAGCAGTACCATTACAGCAAGACATTAAACTTTAGTGTGAGGATAGTTCTAAAGAGGCAAATGCGACACTTTATCGACAGTTGGTTGGGAGTCCAATCTACTTAACCACTACCATAACAAATTTGGCTTATGTAGTTATTGTGTTAAGTCAATACATGTCCAAGCCACTTGAGAGTCGTTGGAATGCAGCAAAAGGTGTTTTAAGATATCTACAAGGAACTGTAGATTATGGTATTATGTATACTGATTTTTCTGATGTTAGATTGACAGGGTTTACAGATTCCGACTGGGTTGGAAATGTAGACGACCAAAGATCCATAACAGGTCATGCATTCAACATTGCATCCAGGGTGATTACGTGGAGCAGTAAGAAACAGAACACAGTTTCCTTGTCTTCAGTGGAAGCAAAGTATCAAGCTATGTGCACAGCAACATGTGGGGTAGTTTGGTTGCAGAGACTTCTCCAGGATGTTGGGGAAGAACAGAAAGATGTGACAACCAACGCTCAGTCAAACTTGCTAGTAATCCGATGTTTCACAAGAACACTAAACACATTGATACACAATTCCACTTTGTCAGTGAAAAAGTTCAATAAAAAGAAATCCATCTTGTATATTGTAAAACGTGTGATAATGTTGCCGACATTTTCATTAAGCCTCTTGGAAAAATTAAGTTTGAAATGTTTAGGGAAATGTTAGGCATATTTGTGAACCCCTTCTCCATTAAGGCAGAGTGTTGAAATATAATGGAGAATCCTTAATTAGTGTGATTTGGTTCACGAAACCTTAGAATAGGAATTAGTTTCTATTTCTTAGGGTATGATTCTAACTTCCCTACATCCACATATGATATATATTGATTGAGTTGTATTGAGAATGTAGAGCGTTCTGGAGAACCAGACTCTCTTTTGTAGAGCTAACCAATAGGTTTTTTATTTATTAATCAACATCACATTTTATGAGGTTTTAAATTAGTTAGCGTAAATCAATAGGTTTTTAAAAAATATTAAGTTCATCGGAGGAAAGAAAATGATTTGTGGATTTTAAATTTAATAATTATATTATAAAGTGTTTCTTCAACTTTTTTTAGTTGTGATTTTGTACAGATTCAATGTTAAACGATTTAACAATGGTCTGTTATCAGATTAAAATATTAAACATTATAAAAAAAAAACAGTTAGAAGATAATAATACTTAACAAGAAACTGCAGAGCCCCTCTTCTATGCGAATAACCGGCTATGCAGCGGAAAAGCAAGCGAATCTTTGGAAGCATAACTACGAGAGCCTCCTCTGTCTCCCGCGACTGCCCCTGCCTTCGGATAAGGCGGTTATGCAGCCATCGATGACGACGAAGTTGCGACGAAGTTGAGTTGTGGAGGGATGAAGTGGGGTGCGCCCAATAGCTGGGCCTGATGGTTATTAGTTAGGGCCATCCGACCTCCTAGGTTTATCAAACTTGCCTTTAAAGTCGTCCATTTGTTTCTTTATTTCTTTTGTTCGCTGCTTCTTCTAGAAAATTTGTTGCTCTGTTCTGTGATGATTGGCGATTAGCGATTATGTTCTGTGACAATTGGCGATTTCAAGGAAACATATTCGCTGCTTCCTTTGACAAATTTCTTGCTGTGATGAATGCTTAATTGAGCCCTAGTTGTAACAATTTGTCCAACACAAATTTTATCAATTGTGCATTTCAAACCACTTATATAGTAGTCATAATGCCAAAAAAATTTCCCCAAAAAACTTCACTGATCCATAACCTCTTCTACCTATGACAAAATATTTAACGCGACAACAATAATCAGGTTCCACACTCTCTTTCACTGCTAATTCTTGTATCGTTGGTTCCATATAGTAGTCAGAATGCCAAAGCTTTGGCATAAGAGCTTCAATTTCTATAGCATTCATATAAGTTATGGAAACTTCACCAGTTCTATTTCTGGATATGAACAGATATCTAGATGCCAAAGCTTTGGCATAAGAACTTCAATTCCTGTAGCATGCATATTTATGTGACGATTGGCGATTTCAGGGCAACATATTTGCTACTTCTTCCGACAATTTCTTGCTCTTTCTTATCTGAGGTAAGTAATGTTTCTCTTTGCTTCTTGCTTTGATGAACGCTTAATTGAGCCCTAGCTGTAACAATTTGTCTAACATGAATTTCGTCAACTGTGCATTTACAGTCACTTACATGGTAGTCAAAATGCCAAAGTGGTTTCCCTAAAAAACTTCACTGATTCATAACCTCTTCTACCTACGACAAAATATTTAACCTGACATCAATAATCGGGTTCTGCACTCTCTTTCACTGCTAATTCTTGTATCGTTGGTTCCATATAGTAGATAGAATGCCAGAGCTTTGGCATAAGAGCTTCAATTTATGTAACATGCATATAAGTTATGGCAACTTCGCCATTTCTATTTCTGGATATTGACACATATCCAAATGCCAAAGATTTGGCATAAGAGCTTCAATTTTTTAGCATGCATATAAGTTATGGCAGCTTCACCATTTCTATTTCTGGATATTGATACATATCCAGACCCTTTAGGGTAAAGTTCTTCCAGAGAAACATTATATCTTGTAAATTCAGATGTAAAATTATCAACGGATTTTTATGGCAGAGGATTCTTCTAAATGTCCGCATTATTGGTATCAACACTTGGCCATGTATCAGCAGTGCCTATCAAACCAAAAAATAATTAGTCAAGAACATCAGAAACCAAGGGGGAGAATTTTGAATAAGATAAATATATCATTTTATTTTTCCCTGCGCCATATTGGAAAAAATGAGATGAACAAGGTGATCAAGAGGATTAGTAATACATACTTTTAGGTTCTTGTGCAGAGGATTTTCAAGGATAGGTTGTCCAACGATAATCTCCACTTCCTCTGTCCAACAATGTTCCTGCAATTTCTACACAAACAATTATTTTATCATTAAATTTATACAAATTCAAAGCAGACACACAATCAAAGTCTAGAAAGATTCACCCACTACCTTAACCTCAATGACTCAAGTACATTTTGGATAGCTTTTCATAACCTAGAAGCTTTGTTCAGCATATCAGTTCATTTTCCAGAATTTCATATTACAAAAAACTATTAATGAATTACCTGAATATTGGGTCTGTGTTTTCTTAATCTTCCCATGTTCATGTCTACCTGTCAGAGCAACTACCATCACCTATTGACTCTAGATGGACAAGAATTTGTGAAATTTTGTTTTGCATTGTTTTTATTGCAGTTATTTTTTGTAAATTTACATAAGCCCTAAGGATTGTGTTTCCCCTGATTGGGCCTTCGAAATATTTTTTTTGAATAATATCCCAAGTAAATGCCCTGTTGTTGAAGAGTAGCCACGCTAAAATTTATAAATTGATTTGGGTTCTACAGTTTGTAATCCACGGATCCCGTATCTCTAGAGCTTGACCCGTTGAATATCTCACACTCATGGTTGAAAGAAAGGTTGATCCATGCCTTTACAAAGGCTTTACAATAGTTTATCCACTCTTCACAATTCTACAAGCAGGTTGCAAATCAATTTTCTAAGTAAACCTAAGACTCGGTGCATGGTATCCTGGTCTATGGGGTAAGGCTTATCCAACAATGATAATACAATATTGAAATAACTTACTCGACCAGGATTTATGAACTACATCCTCATAATCACCAACTATTGTCTTGTTGTTTGCATATTGGTTGAATTGTTGTTTTATATATTGATCTGAGTTCTGCAGGTTGTAATCCAAAAATACCATATAGCTAGAGCTTGACCTGTTGAATCGCTCATGCTCATGGTTTAAAGAAAGGCTAAGATTGATAGGAAAGAAATCCCATTCTCTAGTTCATAATATATCCCTTCCTGGTCCAATATATAGCTCTATACGGCTCATTTATTGGAATCATTGTCTGACAGGATCAATGAACTGAAGGACAATGAGCTTAGGCCCTCTGCTCACACCAAATAATGAGCTTAAGCCCTTTTTTTCTCCCTGTTTCAGACCCAACCCAAATGAACGTTTGAGAATCATATTTTATCTTGAATAGCACCACTAGAAAAGGGTAATATATTTTCCAATGCCCAATGAGCGAAGAGATTAATAGGTTCCCATGTCACCTCTCCCCGATTTGTATTGAAGGTCATGTTCTCGTACTGTTATTCCCCGAACCGTTGGTTGTTGATTGAACCATGGGCCCTCTTATTCGATTATGTATCCAACCAACAATTGATTCGACTTTATCCTAAAGTAACATATTAATCGTTGAGCTCATGGCAGGGGAAGATGAACCCAATACAAACTGTTGCAAACCACTGAAATGCATCCCAAATACTGAATATGAATGATGCCCGAAGGAAAACATTTCCAATTAATATGGTAGTGCATCCCAAATACTTGGTATGAATGATGCCCCGAGGAAAATGGTTGCAATTAATAATCATTCATTTGAAGCAGAGCATCCTATTGTACCGTAACTTCATCCTGGAGAAAGGAATAAAACATTGAATAGACAAAGAAAAAGATGACAAGTTGTTCTATGGCTTCAAGCTTGTTCAGAACCAGGTGGATAACCAAAAGAAGATAAGAATAAGAATAAAGTGTCAAACATTTTTTGGCTTTGTCTTTAATATGATTTTTGTCGGTTTTGTCAGAATAGTCTGTACTATCATGGATTGTTTCAGAGTCTATGGAATTACATGGACCTTCATTCATCAAAAAAAGGAAAAAATTAATTTGTGGCTAATAAATCCAATTGTGCACGGTTAGAGGTGGACGTAGGGTCTACTTAATATACACATTCTATTCCTTAGTATACACATTTTGTTTCTGCAATTAATAATCATTTATTTCATACATGCACTCAGTTTTACCTTCATTCATCTAAAAAAGGAAAAAATTAAGATTTGAACCTTGAAATTCATGGTTTACACAATGCTTCATAACACAACGATTGCCAATTGATTTCCCCCCATGGGAAACTAAAGAAAACCATGTAACATAATCCAACCATGACAAAGATTAGAATGTGGAATAACCATTGAGGAATGTCACAATCTAACTTAAGCCTTGAGTAACATCACATGTGAGAGAACCACTTATGAACTAGTAATTTGATATAAGTCAACTAAGATGAATGTTGCAATGCAACATAACCATTGAGGAAAATCATAATCCAACATATCACTTCTCAAATGTCACAATGTGACATAACCCTTGATGGATAACAAAATGCCACACAACCCTTGAATGCAATAATTCAACATAAGTCAACCAAGATGAACATTTTAATGTGATATTACCATAATAACCTTGGTTTAACATAATCAAGATTTTCAATCATGGCTAATCATAATCAACATGGTCAACCATAATCCACGAAAGTTAACCATAATGAACCATGGCCAACTAAAGACAACCATGTTTAACAAAAGCCAAACATGATAAAGATTGCATTATGAAATAACAATTAAGGACATCACCATTGAGGAACATAGCAATTCCATATATGCTAGCCAAGATGAATATTGCAGTGCAACATGACTATTTAGGAGCATTGCATTTAAACATAACCCTTAAGGAATGTTTCAAGGTGACATAACCCTTGTTTGACATTGCAATGCAAGATAACCATAAGTTATGTAGCAATTCATCATAAGTCTATCATTATGAACATCACAATGTGATATGACCATTGTAAACCTCAGTTAAACATAGTAAACATGGCCAACCATAATTAACTATGTCTGACCATGGTTTACCAAAGTGAATCATGATCAATGTAAGTCAACAATACCATAGTAAAATATGGTCAATTGTGGTCAATCAAGTAAACCACAATCACCCATAGAGAACCATGGACAACCATAGTGATCAATAATAAACCATGGTCAAACAAACTTAAGCATGGTCAATCATAGTCAACCATAGTAAAACCTAAGTCGACCAAATATAACCATGGTCATCAAAATACAACCATAATAAAACATATAAACCATGGTCAAACAACTTAAGCATGGTCAATCATAGTCAATCATAGTAAAACCTAAGTTGACCAACTATAACCATGGTCATCAAAATACAACCATAATAAAACATTTTCAACCATAGTCATCCATAGTTGACCATATTCACCACGGTTATTAACCATAGTTAACATGGTCAACCTAAGTTAATTAAATCCAACCATAGTCAAACACGTTCAACCATTGATAGCCAAAGTTAACCAAAGGCAACTAATGTTAATTATAGTCAAACATGCTCACCATAATCAACCATAGTCAAATATATTCAACTATTATTTTCCATAGTCAAATGTTGTCCACCAAATTTAACCGTGGTCAAGGAACCATAGTCAAACACATTTCATCATAATCAACCATAGTAAAATATATTCAATTGCAGTCTACCATAGTCAAACACGGGAAACCAAATTTAACCATGGTCAACCTTAATCACGTTAGATACATAATCATAGGGACGCTGGTATATTGTAAATGTTATTCTTTAAGAGAAATATGAAGAGCCATGTTAATAGGAATAGTCATTGTACCTCTTAGAAGATGAAACCAAATGTTATATCTCAATGTATTTATATGTGGCACACATTAATAAAATAATTAGAAGTTTGGAGTTATCCATATGGTTATCAATGGTATTGGGGTAGGGTTTATATTTGTAGATGGTTTTATTTCCCCAAATCTACCACCACTTAGTATATAGCTTGTTTGTTTCTTTCATCTTCCAATTGTACTGCGTTGAGATCTTTTATTGCACATCTATTGTTGGGTATGTGTTATATTTTTCTCACAACTATCCCCATGTGCTATATATTGTGTTGGGAATAGCTAGGAGGAAGCTCCCTTGTGGGGGGGGGGGGTTTCCCCTGAAAAAATAATGGTTGGCTTGTTGCATCCATTTTTAGCAGTTTTCTACACATGAATTTCAGTTTTTAAATTTTTGAGTCACATGATGGTTCGGTTTATGTTTTTTAAATTTTTATTGAAGAACTATGATTATATTTTAAATGATAATGCAAAAGAAAAAAAACATATATTTTATAATTCATAATAAACCGTATCATGTGGAGTTTTGGTGACTTATTAACAATATGGCAAAAGGCTATTATTATATTTTAAATGATAATGCAAAAGAAAAAAAATACATCTATTTTATAATTCATAATAAACTGTATCATGTGGAGTTTTGGTGACTTGACTAACAATATGGCAAAAGGCTATGCCTTGTTTCAAGGCTTAAAGATTGCTAGAAGTAAAGGAATTATGTGGATCGCTATAATTGGGGATTGACAAAACATTATAAGGGATTTGGTCATGGATCACATGCCCAAGGATGTGCAATTGGCTATTGTTCTATCCCGAATTTGTAGATTGATGACTAAATTTTAGTCAATTTCATTGTTTCATGTTCTAAGAAGATTTAATAAAGAGGTCAATAGCTTGGCCAACCAAGCATACAAAATGGGGGTGGGGTTTTTATGTTTGAACTCTCACCTTATCATTGAATATCTCCCATTGCAAGTCCCATGGCAAATCGAACTTAGCTCATGGACCAAAACAAGGTAAGAGTCGGGACTGATCTTGTTAATTGACAAGTGAATGTATTTCAAATGTTTTTTGTTCTTAGGAACATCTTGGAAAAATTTTCATATTGATATAGAATTTTAGTATCAGTTGAAATAAGGACTTGAAATAAAGACTGAGGCTAGCTGGTTCAATATTCATGGAGAAGCTTACAACTCCCATTCTTCATCCTCAATCCAACCTCTTTGTAATCTCACACTCTCTTTATTAATACAAATATACTATTTCAGTTAAAAAAATAAACTGTATTATATTTTTTTAAATGGTTTAACTTTATAATTATCAAAAAAAATATTTAACGATAAATTTCTAAACACTAAAATCGATCTATACTCCTTAATGTTAAAACTACTCCAATATTTTAAATAATATAATATTTTCGTGTTCCCCACCTGTTGAGGAGGTAAATCCCCTCTGCGGACAGAGGCGATCCCTACTAGCCCAGCAGGGGTCTAGCAACAAACAAACAATGCTATGACGCAAGCTCCTAATTACGAATGAAAGACTTGGGATAGAAGCCTACACGGATTCCAACGCTGTGTCCCCGAAGAAAAGTGTCCCGAAATCCTTCGGCCACCGAGCGGTCACAATCCTTCCGCGATCTCCGCGGATGAACACCTGCACACAGAAGAAACGAACAGATACAAGCATAGGAACCAGCATACGTAACTAAACATCGGTCGGAAAAGATATTACTCGCATTAACATGATGGAAAAAGGAGTGGAACCATAATCATAGTCATCTATTAAAATGATAAACGAATAGAAGTTACAACCAAGTTCTGACGTCGCAGCTTCCTTCGAACGGGTCTCCGGTCGTCCACGTCTCGTAAAGCTCGCCAAGGAAAGGGAAAACCTCTCCAGAGTCTCGTAACAATGGTCTCCTCGCTTAAATGGGCCTTAAGGGAAAGAAGGGATTCTTTACAACACAAAGGCACTTGGGAATAGGGAGATGCAAAGCTTCAGCACTTCAAGACTAGCTTGCCATGGATCTGAGCAGGCTTTTATAGATGGAGAAGGAGGGAGTTGGGATCCCTATTATTATGGGATTGGCCCTATCCACAAGGAAGGTTCCATGGGAGGTGGCAAAACCAATTCCTTTCCATAGAACTCCCGCAGCCAAACCTCCCAACTCAAGATAGGCAATGGTTGTGAGTTTGTTTGAACTCAACTTCCGCCATCCATATTTAAAAAACAGTCCCTAAAATGGGTGGCGCGATTGCTCCTCTATGACAGAGCGCCAAGTGGCGCGACCTCTTTACAGGATTTCCCTGATTGGCGCGAGCACTGAACTGTCTACCCGCGCCAATGCAAAAAGAGCTATTTTTCATGAGTTTTGCAAGGAGATGCCTCAAGGGAAAATGAAGCTCATACTCAGAGGGATGCATTGA
>CM076576.1:308434916-308568609 GCA_034641835.2 Pinus albicaulis | reverse complement strand
TAATGGGTCCTCCATTGTGCGGGACGGGGAATGGTAGGGACGGTGACAAATTACTGTGTAACACCACCCTTTTCTGGTCCCTGCCCAAAGGGCCTAGTAGACTATAGTGGTAGGGACTATAGTAATCGGTCGATTCTTTTTCTATTAATATTGCATGAAAACCAATGGTCATTTCATCGTGATTTCATTGTTTTAGCCAAAGTTTGAAGATGTTATTTTATGTCATTGTTTTAGCGCCTTTTATAGTCCCTACCCAAAGGGCCTGGTAGGGATGAAGATGTTATTTTATGTCATTGTTTTAGCACCTTTTCTAGTCCTTGCCCAAAGGGCTTGGCAGGGACTATAGTAATCGGTCGATTCTTTTTCTATTAATATTGCATGAAAACCAATGGTCATTTCATCGTGATTTCATTGTTTTAGCCAAAGTTTGAAGATGTTATTTTATGTCATTGTTTTAGCGCCTTTTATAGTCCCTACCCAAAGGGCCTGGTAGGGATGAAGATGTTATTTTATGTCATTGTTTTAGCACCTTTTCTAGTCCTTGCCCAAAGGGCTTGGCAGGGACTATAGTAATCGGTCGATTCTTTTTCTATTAATATTGCATGAAAACCAATGGTCATTTCATCGTGATTTCATTGTTTTAGCCAAAGTTTGAAGATGTTATTTTATGTCATTGTTTTAGCAAAAGTTTGAAGACCCAAAATTTGAAGATGTTATTTTATGTCATTCATGATTTTATTGTTTTAGCCAAAGTCTAAAGCCAAAGTTTGAATATGTTATTTTATGTCATTGTTTTAGCGAAAGTTTGAAGATCCAAAATTTGAAGATGTTATTTTATGTCATTGTTTTAGTGAAAGTTTGAAGATGTTATTTTATGTCATTGCGTGACCCTTGCACCTTCTGTCCCCAACAGTGAACAGTGAACAATGGACATAACGTTCAGGTAACAACGTTCATGCCTTGTGCCAGAGCTCAGGTAACAACATAACCCTGCATCCAGGATTTCCAAGCTTAGCGTCACGAAGGCATCGTCCCGTCACGAAGGCACCAATTACGAAGGGTCCTGTCACGAAGGCAATGTTTCTCTCATTCACAGGCGCGAGGTAACAACGTAACAATATTCACCGACATTCTTCAAGTAACAATGTGAGCTAACAGCGTAACCGCACCAGAGCCTGGCGTGAGCCTGGCTTCCCAGGTAACAACGCGAGGTAAGGTAAAATTTTCTATGCAGGTTGAATGCGCTTCTGTGGAAGGAAGTGTCTTCTATGCAAGATTGGGGTATATGTGTGAGTGACTCTGTGACTCAAATATTTTGAAGCTCGGGCCTTGCCACTGGAAAAGTCTGAATTCTCTCCGAAATCTGAAAATGGAAAACCAATCAATAGTAAATGTAAAAATGGTAAGGAAATCTCAGATTTTGTTTAAACAAATCATTTGGGCCAAAGTCAAAATTGCTTCTGCTGACAAAAAAGGAAAATGGATTTGGGTAAATGCAAAACA
Source organism: Pinus albicaulis (assembly GCA_034641835.2). Taxonomy (NCBI): domain Eukaryota; kingdom Viridiplantae; phylum Streptophyta; class Pinopsida; order Pinales; family Pinaceae; genus Pinus; species Pinus albicaulis. Next base: position 308,567,106 of record CM076576.1, on the reverse strand, counting down.
ATATCAAGGTATTTTAAAGCGCAGACTTACCTACTTTAAATGGGAACAAAGAAGAAGAAAATAGACTCGGAAGAAGAAGAAAAAGAATAGCAACAAAATAAAGAAGAGTCAATCATTTACAGTCCCACAACTACACCTCTTACTTGGTCATCGGATCTCTATGTCCAAGAACTGATGAAAGCTAGGGCAAGACTGGAAATTTTAGAAGCCAAGGAACAGGAAAGAGACCACAAACATTCAGAGATCACACTTGCAAATCAATGTTTAATGGAATGTAATAGAATTTTGAAAGAGCAAGTAACAATGTTACAAGATGTTGTAGAGGCAGGAAAACAAGAATGTGAAAACATGAAGGCAGCATGGCAAAGCAGTAATGACACAATGGTAGAAAACAAAGATGTGATAATCTCTAAAACAAATTAGGTAGATACACAAATGGGTCAGCAAACAATCCTTTCCGCAAAGAAGGCAGAAGAGAACAAGAAGACATGAATTCCAAAAGAAATCAAAACTAGGGTTGAGGACAGTAATGGTCACAGGATAGAGGAAAAAGAAGATGTAAGTTCTCGTAGAGCACAGGAAAGAGAACATAAAGAAAGAAGAGAGAGAGAAACAAACTGTATTATCAGGGGAATAAGATACTATGGAAAGAATGAAAGCACTTTCAATTTGACAAGGGACTTTTTGAGAGAGAAATTATAGTGGAGAGGGAAAATTTGTCAAGCAAGGAGAGTGGGAAAGATATGTGAGGAAAGACCTCGACCTATAAAAGTCATCATGGCAAGTGTGCAAGAGAAAGGTCATCTCTTAAGCAAAAAGAAACTCTTGAAAGGCTCACACTTCTTCCTAGATGAAGATTTAACTAGCAAGCAACAAGAAGAGAGAAGAGAAGAAGTGGAGAAATTTAGAGCAACAAGAGACGAAGGGAAAAGAGCATGGTTGTACAATGGTAAAGTAGTTATTGCAGCGTTTGGGTCTCATGGAAAAACAGGGCAGCAAGTTGACAATGAAGAAAAAATAGGTAATTCTGTAATAGGGAGGAAAACAACAGGATCAACATGGATGAAAAGGGGTGAAGACTCAAATTCGAGTCTTGTGTGCCAAACCGCGTAGCAACCAAATCCTATGCAGGTCTACCTAAGTCTAGTTTGTTGGAACTATAGAGGTTACCCTTGGAGGAGGGGACTTGGGATTAGGGCCTATTGTAGAAAGTAGAGACATAATTTGTCTCACAAAAACTTATGAAAATGATGGTTGCAAAACTCTTATGTTTGACGGTTATTTGAAGTTAGCAGTTTGGAACAAGGCAAAAAAAATTGGCAAAGGGTACAGAGGAATACTGGTTTTAGTGAAAGAAAAATAGGGTCATCACATTCAGTTAGTGAAAGAAGATACAGATAAACAATATTTATGGTTCAACATAACAGAGAATGAGAATGACATAAGAATTGTAGCATGCTATTTTGCGCCTCAAGTATCAAAAACTTACAAAAATAAGGGATTGGACAACAAAGATCCGCATGCATCTTTAAAGCAAGAGATTTCCGCATATTCTCAACAGGGAGAAGTTCTTTTAGTGGGAGATTTCAATGCTAGAACAAAAAATCAACAAGCTAGTATTCTTTGTTGCAAAGAGGATCACAATCCTATCTGGCTCATTGAAGAGGATAATTCTCGATGGGTGAGATTTTGAGAAGATGAAAAAGTTAGTAATCATTTTGGAGAGGAGTTGCTTACGTTTCGTGGTGCTTTCAACTTAATTATCTGCAATGGTCTAGAGAGATGGAAAAAGTCTAGGAACTTCACTTGCAACACATACAATGGGGCAAGTGTAGTTGACTATGTTATTGGTTCACAAAGCCTAATAGAAAGAATAGATGAAGTTAAGATTGGAGAACATATTTGGGACTTAAAATCAGATGATAACCCAATTTATATAAAGTTATCATGGTTAGAAGAAAGACATAATAGGAGGAAAAACCAATGTTCTCAACAATCGACATTAAGGGGAAAAATTCTTCTAACACAAGAAAATTGCACTATCTTCAAAACAATGTTGAGGAGATCAATTCAGAAGGACAAAATTGGTCCCCATAGCCTCAACAACCATGAGTTAACAAATATAATCCAGGGTGAACTTGAGAAGTGAAAAAGATCAAAAAATAGGAAATCAGAATCAAATTGTTTTCCTGTGAATGCGTGGTTCGATGAGGAATGCAAAATGGAAAGGAGAACCTTGAAAAAGGAAAGAGAGGGGAAGATGAATGTAAAGTTATATAAGCAGATTTTAAAAAAGAAAAAATATGATTTCATGTAAACAAGGCAGGAAGAGTTGATATATCTAGGCAATAATAACCCAAAACTTTTTTGCCAGGCACTTCAACCAAGGAAGAAGAAAATTGAAAATAATATTACATCCAATCAATGGTTTTAATATGCAAGGCAACTCTATGAAAAAGAATTAGAGGTTGAGCCTCCTCCCGTGATCAACACATCTGCAAAGCTTTTCACAGTACAGGAGGTGGAGGCAGGAATTAAAAAGTTGAAAGCGGGGAAGGCAAAGGACTTGGTTGAACTTCAAGCAGAATATCTAAAGTGGGGAATGAACATTTTGGCACCCCACATCATGGAAATATTCAACAACGTCATTTAACAAGGATTCCCAAGGGATTGGAAATAGTATAGAAATTCCCCTTTTTAAAAGCGGAGACATTAATAATCCTTCCAACTATAGAATCATTATGATCAATCCTTTGTTTGCAAAGCTTTTCAGTGGACTGGTAGAAAATAGAATCAGTAAGTGGGTAGAAGTAAAAGAAAAAAGGGCAAAAGGGCAAGCAAGTTTTAGGCTGAAGCATTCTATAGTAGATCGTGGTATCACGCTGAGACACATTGTTGAAAAGGTTTGGGGGAGCAAAGAAGAAGTATTTTGCTGCTTTGTTGACTTCAAAAAGGCATTTGACACGTTCCCTAGAGATAAGTTGTGGTGTAGAATGAAAGAACTTGAAATTCCTTTACAATATAGAGGTGTTTCCCATAGGCTTTATGAAGAGGTGAAAATCAAAATTAGAACTTCAACAGGAATTTCAGAAAGTTTAGAAGTGACATCGGAGTCTAGCAAGTTTTCCCTTTATCCCCTACCCTTTTTGGTTTATGTATTGACAAATTAGAAGAGTGGCTAAATTTGCAAGGTGGGGATGGTGTTCGAGTGGGGGAGTTTGTGATAAAGCTTCTTCTATATGCCGATGATCTTGTGCGGGTTGCTAAATCGGCCCATGGATTACAGATGCACCTATATGCCCTTGAGCATTTTTGTAAAGTGGTGGGGATGCAAGTCAATACCAATAAGACCAAGATAATGATTTTCTCTAATAAAAGGAAGCAAAGCCAACATGTTTTCTTCTTTGAAGGCAACATTCTTGAATAGTAAATGAATGCAAGTACCTCGGGATTGATTTTAAAAACAAGCTTAATTGGGAGGATTTCAGAAAGAAGAATTTTAGGTGGGTGGAAAGCATTATATGCACTTCAAAATAGATGTAGAGAGGCAGAGTTATGGGATTGGAACACGATCAAGTACTTTTTGGACACCTAGTTTGTCCAGTGATATTATATGGGTGTGAATTGTGGGATAGCAGCATCCCTGTTTCAAAATGGAAACAAATTGAAAAAATTCAAAAACGCTTGATCATGAGCAAGTTCAAAATAAAAAGTTCGATTCCCTAGGGGATAATGTTGAGTGAAATAGGAGCATCTCCCATCGAAGCAATTTCCATGGTGCGTCTTATAAGGTATCTAAATAGAATTGAGCAAATGGGAGGAGGTAGATGGCCAAAAGTTATCTTCAATGAAGGTATGAGTGAAAGAAATAAATCATGGATGAGACACAACAACAAATGGATGCAAAAAATGGAATATTTACTTGAATGCATGTCCCACAAATAGCAAGGAGTTAAAGAATTTTGTGTTGGAGATGTTCCGCAAGGGTATATGGGGAAAAGAGTTGGGTAGAAAGAAGAAGTATTATGTTCAGGCATTCAACCCCACTTGTGATCTCCAACAAAAAGAATACATTGGAGCTAGCATTCCCTGGAGAGAAAAGGTTCTTATTGCTCAATTAAGAACTAACTCACATCAACTTCTATGTGAAACAGGACGGTGGAAGAGACCTAAAGAAGCTTGGGAAGAAAGGGTATGTAATTTTTGCACTTCTGGGGCAGTGGAATCAGAAAAACATTTCATTTTGGAATGTGACGCTTTCAAAGACATTAGGAATAGTTACCGCGGTATGTTAGCATCAATTATGTGGCATTGTCTTTTCAGTGATGGAACTGTTAGAAGGTTGGGTCAGCTTATCATCAATTTGAGTAAGAAAAGGATTGAATTACAGAAGACAAAAAACAAAGAAGTTGGTGGTCCCATAGACTATTTTTAGTCTTGTAGACGTTAAAATATCATTCATTCATTCATTTAGCAAAAGTTCGAAGATGGCTTTAAATTCACCATCTCATTTGGCCTCTTCTTGAGGCAAGAGATCCAATTATCTTACAATAAAAGCATGTATTTTGTTGAAGTTTCTCTCCAATGAAGTAATGTTAATATTAAAATCATGTATTTTGTTCAAGTTTCTCTTCATTGAAGTAATGTTAACATTAATCCATTAACATTTCATTAACATTAAATGTTTCTTGTGTATTGGTTATATCATAAAGTTGTTCACGATGAGCAAGTGAGACATGTGGTTGTACACTGAATTTAAATGTGGCAACCTGACCCAATACGTGGTTGGATTCATGCATAATATGGCTATCTTCTACTTGCTACTTGTGATAGTTGGGAAAGCCACGTTTTGCGGGTGGGCAGTTTTAAGCATGGATTTCTTTTTCGACAAAACTTCTACCTAACATTTGGATTCCAATTACCAATCGGGGCGGGTCGCTGGTGTGACTTGTTGTGCCTGGGTTGAAAAGTATCTAAAAGCAAGTGTTTTGGAATGGAATGGAATGAATGAAGCATAGATGGAAAAAGTTCCAGACAATTACCTTATGGCGATGAACCGACTGGCTATGATGAACTATCGATTATGACTAGTGATTTTTATGGGTGGCTATGCAGATTCTCCAAAAGTGAATTAGCATATGTAATGCCCATTATCATTCCTTCTATCTATCCCAAGTAAGAACATTCCTTTCCATGGTTCTATAACGATATGGTCCGAGTTATTTGATTATTCTGTAGAGGGATAATCCTTCGACCTTTGAAAAAACCATTTTTATTTTTGTCTATATTATGAAAATTAATACTTTAAAAAATATTATTGTTCACGCATTTTGGGTTGTGTATTCTGGAAGTCCCACTGGATCTATTCTTTAAACGCTTCATTAAGGATTCTACCGTACAAACATAAAATAACTTTCAACAGATTGAATTGATAGAAACGAAAGCTGATATAAAATAAATGTTAAATATTATTAACATGATCCACATATAGATTAAAGGTCTATACCCGAGGAGATGGAAGTAGATTTATGAAGTGACTTATTGTTGTCACTAAGTTTTTACATGCAACTTCTATAAAGATGCCAGATTGTTTTCTTCCTAAGAGCCTTTTGCAGTGTGTTCAAAAATAAATTCTCTCATAGCTATGAAGGGCTTACCCTCACTTCATTTAGGAAAATTAGCGAAAAAAATGGCTACCCATATCAGTTTTGGGTATGTGTTATATTCTTTTCATGAATAGTCGCATACGCGGGGTGATAGTGTCCACTATTCGTTGCACTGGGCGCAACGCCCCAGGAAATTTTTTTTGTACCCTATTTTAGGTGGGCAGACCTGCCTATGGTTTTGTGCATGGGTTTGCACATGGTTTTGGGGCATGATGGTTTTCAGCACCTGGTATTTTTTAGATCCGGTCAAGGGAACTACGCTTATGTTCTAATCCAGGGTTAATGGATTGGGGTTTATGAATACTTCAGCATGTATATATATGTGTAGTAACACTAAAAGGAATATAATGAAAAATCAAGTTGGTAGTCCCGATTTGAGATCCAGGAGAAAAATATCTGTGTATATATGTTTTATGTTTTATGCTATCCCTATTGTTTATTTCTGTTTTTTAAGAATTAGTTTGCAAATAATTTATGTACAGGGTTAAAACCTAAACCAGAACATGTTTGGAAATATTAAAATCACCTTATGAACTTGTGATTTAACAATATATCTTAATTGAATCCTATTATGGGTTGTATTGTCAACTATTGGATGATTACTATAATCACACTTGTTGGTGACAAGCAGTAAATAAATAATAATTTCACTAAAGAAATTGGAAATTACTTAATTACCATTGCAACTCCCAGTGCGCTCTCCATATTGAAAGAATTAACATAAACTTGTCGTGGAGGAAGCATTTATAAGCAACATTAGCCACATAAATGTTGGCACTGCAACCCCTCTCCACTCGCACAATATGTGGCTTGTGGGAGAGACATGTCGAGTTCACGCACAAATCTAACTTCACATTTTGTTGTTTCCATCATGCCAATTCAAAATGAAAATTAGTACGTTAATTTTAAGGTGTAACATACACCCCATCCATGGGCATTAAAATAAATACCTCTATCTTCTGTGAAAGCTCATAATAGGGTTGTGAAATGTGAATCCAAAACACATGTTCCTGGGCCTCCAGAGTTCCATTCAATTGAAAATTCTCATCTGGTTGGAACCACAAATTATTCACTAGATTATCAATATATTTCCCCACTAGATCTCTGTAATTGGTGAACATGAAGTCCACTCTTAACCTAGGATTGGTCACACACTAGATTGAGAGAATTCATGCTTTTAAGAAAATCTTTACTTTCATATCTTTTATTCATGTTTACAGGGAGAAAAATGAGGAAGCTGACCGTTTATCAAAAAGAGGTTTGGAGGGCACTTTTGGTATTATGAATTATGAACTAACTAACTCTCATGGCCTAGGAACAGCGGGAATGATCAATTTAGCATAAAGCGTTGGCTTTACTCAAGTTCCTTTTCACTGGTTTTTTGAATACTTTCCTTTGGGTCGGATGGGCGTTTGTCGCCTGGGTTAGGGTTTACTTTACTTTTGTGCGTAATACGCTATTGATATTTTCACTGTATACAAAACTGTATAAACAGGATAAAGATGTTGTTTTCTTTTTTGGAACATGTTTACTTTTTTGCTGGAGAAGTATGTTTTTTCTAATTGTAATGATCAGTGGGAGGCTTGTCCTCCATTACTTGTCCTCATCTGATGATTGTTTTCTAAGTGGAAGTTTCGTCATAATAGTCTTTTGCTCTGGTACATAATATAAACTAGTCGTATTTTCACGCTGAATTTTTTTTTTGGTGAAATTGAGGTACCCAATGTCATGGGTGTAGTCCCCATTATCTTCCATGGGGAGCTCATTATTCTCTCCTCCTCCATATTTCTATTCCAATCACACATTAATGAGCCACCGATTTTGTTTCAATTTGCAGGAATAAACTTAGGGATATATATATATATATGAAATTTAAAAAAACAAAGTTGAAAGAAGAAAAATCAAGACCTGCCACATCCAAAGGCATGTATGAGCCCATTGACGAGGGATGGTAATATCTCCAACATGAAGATTATAGTTTGCATTACCCGTTGTTCTAGTTGACTTTCTTTCCTTGGTTCTGCAACTGGTTAGTGGGTTGCATTTACGTCGCCTATTTCTTCAAGCTACATGTGGCTCTTAATGCACATGTACATGTATAAAATGTAATTTCATTTTTTAAATTAAAAAAAAAATTAAAAATTAAAAAATAAATAAATAAATAAATTAGTTTACACATCCATGCCATATTGTTTAAGAATGGAGTCGTCTAACGAGCCGGAGGAATTGCCCGGACGGTCAAAATTGGCCGGAATTTGGGCCAAAAAAATTTAAAAAATCTTGCAGAAACAGTGTTTGAATCCTGATTTTGACATTGGAAATGGATTCAGCACCATCAAAAACTTGTAGGACACCCAAAATATTAAACTTTGATAGTTATAACATGGATTTAGAAAAATTCCTGCCGGATTTTCTGAAAATCTTATCGGAATTTTCATGATTTTCAGGGCGATTCCTCTGGCTAGTTAGACTACGGCTTTAAGAATTGGTTCTGTTAGCATTGCACATCAATGCCATATGCATTAAAAAGATTATCATGTTATGTAACAGGTATTTATATTCTCTGTGAGGCCTATTTTTTTCCTTCAAACTTGAATGTGCGTATAAATATTAAAACATCATTTAAACCCACCCACCTCAATTGTTGCAAATCGAAGCTCAATACATTCATTGCATATGGTAGGATCAGGAAAACACAATATTCTGCGTCTTTTTGAATGGGGACTATTTGCCAGAAATTCTTTGTAACATGGGTCTCCAATATTTTTGAATGAAAAATTAACACCTATGTAATTACTTGGGATGTGTCTACCAACGAAGGAATAGGCCTTATGAAAATTAGAGCACACATTTTAATGATACAATTTTAGTCATCGTCATATCCTGAACTTCATCAACACAACTAACCTAAATATGCACTAGATCTTAGCTAACCCTGAAAGTTCACGATATCTGCAAATTTTAAAGTCAATATTCCTTTGCTTTTGCCTCTCATAGTGCAAAAAATGTGCATCTCCTAGTTCTCGTCGAAGACGTTGCGGCATTAAAAGGAGAGTTGCCTTGAACACAAACATACAGATAGTTGGAGAGCTCTAAGAGATATCAGAGGAAGTTGCAAGCAATGTCCTTTAGGCAGAACAAAGACGAGTGTATTTTCAAATCGAGTTGTGTATCCAGTACCAGCCAAATATTAAGTAGCTCCAATTGATCCAGCTAACTGAGTTGACCCAGCAATGGTTTCACCAATTGACTCAACAATTTCATAGCTAGTGCATAAAGGGTTGATTCTCCAACTACTACATATAGTCCTAGTTCCAATTGATCGATAACCTCTTTTTTTCCTAAGAAAGTCAAAAATTTCATATCTAGTGCATAAAGGGTTGATTCTCCAACTATTACATATAGTCTTGGTTCTAATTGATCGATAAACTCTTTTTGTCCTAAGAAAGTCAATAATTTCATATATGGTGCATAAAGGGTTGATTCTCCAACTATTACATATAGTCCTGGTTCTAATTGATCGATAACTTCTTTTTGTCCTAAGAAAGTCAACGATTTCATATCTAGTGCATAAAGGGTTGATTCTCCAACTATTACATATAGTCCTGGTTCTAATTTATCGATAACCTCTTTTTGACCTAAGAAAGTCAACAATTTCATATCTAGTGCATAAAGGGTTGATTCTCCAACTATTAATATAGTCCTGGTTCTAATTGATCGATAACCTCTTTTTGTCCTAAGAAAGTCAACAATTTCATATCTAGTGCATAAAGGGTTGATTCTCCAACTATTACATATAGTCATGGTTCTAATTCATGGATAACGGCTTTTGTCCTAAGAAATTCAACAACTATTACTTATAGTCTTGGTTCTAATTCATGGATAACCTCGTTTTGTCCTAAGAAAGTCAACAATTTTATATCTAGTGCATAAAAGGTTGATTCTCCAACTATCACATAGTCCTGGTTCTAATTGATCGATAACCTCTTTTTGTCCTAAGAAAGTCAACAATTTTAATCTAGTGCATAAAGGGTTGATTCTCCAACTATTACATATAGTCCTGGTTCTAATTGATGGATAACCTCTTTTTGTCCTAAGAAAGTCAACAATTTCATATCTAGTGCATAAAGGGTTGATTCTCCAACTATTACATATAGTCCTAGTTCTAATTGATCGATAACCTCTTTTTGTCCTAAGAAAGTCAACAATTTCATATCTAGTGCATAAAGGGTTGATTCTCCAACTATTACACATAGTCTTGGTTCATTAGTCTTCTATCAAACTTGCTCATTCTCGTGTCGTGTCAAACTAGCTAGCTTCATAGTTTGTGGTTTGGACTTCCTGAGTATGTTGTCAAACTTGTTCATTCTCTTGCCAAAATTGGTTGCATGGATCCCATAATTTGATTTTTCTTCACTTAGTCGCAAGGACTTGCTGCTTGATAGCCTCCGTTGCTTTAATTAACAATCAAATCCTTCAAAAATAAAATAAAAAAAATCATAACTTTTTCCTTACCAGATGTGGCCTTGTGTTTTATATTATTTATCAAATTATTGTTTAACTTAGTTATAGTTTTAATACAAATATAAATAGTGTATACTATTGATTAACTTAGTCATAGTTTTAATACACATACATATAAATAGCTTAGACATGCTCATACTCGTGCTTTTACTGTAATTTAAAATTTATATTAAACACTGACATGATATCATCTCTACGCTTTTTAGTCAAGTTTGGTAGAGATGTTGTAATGTAATGTTTAACATTTTGATTAAGTCAAATTACATTAATAAAACAAAACAAAACAAAAAGAAGAAGAAGAAGAATGTAAACATTTTAACTCAATAAAAGTAAAATAAAAAGGTAAAAATAAAAATAAAAATAACCCTATAAAAATAAAAATGCCCATGGTATTGAGAACCCATGGTATTCATGTGGAATATAGCCTATTTAAAGGGGAAAATTAAACCATCTAGATCCATCTTAACTACAAATCTACCAAGGGCCAAGGGGATCAAATCTCTTAATATGCAAACATGTTTTAGAGTGAAAAGAGATTTGATCCTTGACGCTTGGTATATCCTAAGTTAATGTGTATCTAGGATGGTATATATTTATATCAATCAAATTTAGTATTTACCAATCAACATAGTTTAACTTATAGATGAAATAGTTTTTTTTGCCAAAATCCCGGGGCACTCAAATTCTATAGATTAAACAACTTAAACTCAAGTTTCTAAAAATCTTTTCTAAATTTTGGTTAAAATTAACTAGAAAAAATGTTGTGAAAAAGACCATTTCATCTATAAGTTAGGCTACACCATTTCAAATCTATTATTTATAAAAAATAATATTAATATATAAATTAAAATATAGAATAAAATAAAATAATTAAAAACTATATATATTAATTGATATATAAATACATTATAAACTATTTTTTTCAACATTTTCCCCGATTGGGGTGTGACATGGTTCAGGATCCTTCTTAGGATTTGCGACATGATTGATATGATCCTTGGCAAGGCCGAAGGGTGGCCACCTCCAAGGCTTCGCGTGTGCAAACGTATTAGTGGCATGGAAGAAGGAGTTTTCATGTTAAATGAGGTAGGGATGAGTTGTAGAATTCATAAATTCCAAGTGGAAGGGGCAATTAATATCCTGAGTGCATTTGTCCTAGTTTGGTGTAAGGTTCTAAGGGAAATTTGCAGGCGATCGACTCATCCATTCATGCATGCTCGACCGGGTTGACGTAATTTTGTTTAAGCCAGGACCAAGTGTCTCTAGTTAATGGCATTCAAAGTTGGGTATGTTTCCTTTTATAATCCTTTACCTCTATGGATGTGGCTTGTTCAATATATTCTTCACTACAATCCAATGATAGAATCAGTGATTGAAATATCGGAGGGCACATAATTGGGTGCTTAGAAAGGAGGAAAGTCTTTGTAGTTTCAGTCTCTGTTGTGTGTGATGTTTTTAAACCAGTGTCTGTCTTCTTTAGCATTTTATTGTCTAGAATGGGCATGTATGTTGGATTATGGGTTAATTGTTTCATGGGGAGGACTGTATCACTGACAGTGAGGATATTTTCATGTTGTGTCCATTCTAAGCATAACTATGAAAGTACACTTCCTGTATATGATTTATTTTGTTCATGAGGCGACATGTAAGGGTTTGTGGCTCAGGGAGTCGGTCTTTTCTATATTTTATCTATATTGGCAAAAGTCACTTCATATCTCTCTGTATTATGGCATTTATGAGCACGAGGTGGTAGAAAGTGGTTTAGACAGGTGTTGGAGGCATCCTTGGTTAAAATTTTGCCTTTTTACTAGGGTTTTGCCTAAAAATATATGTTTCTTGCATCTTTTTAATGTCTCTGCATCAAGTTCTTTTAATTTGTGTTTACATTGTGGATGCGAGTACAAATACGGGTATTGGTCCTCGACCTACCTTTTATGTTCGGCTACTTATAGTTAGTTCAATTTGGAGATAAATAAGATGGTTCAACCTTCCCTTGGTGCTAGCTCGTCTCGTAACAGAGATTGTGGTCGAGCTAGGAAGAATGGAAATCGTGGCAGCAGAGGCTCCTCCTTAGCTTGGCCACCAAAGAGAAGTGGTCGTAGATCGGATGCTCAGGTAATTCAGGAAGCAGTTCATACATATAATATTAGTACTCCATTCCAAGTGAAAAAATTGATCTTGTCATTTCAAGTTGATCTTAATTAGCGATTTGAAGCTGAAGTGTAGGTGGAGGAATTGCGCGTTCTCACTCCAGATCCTAGTGATACTCGTGGACGCACCACCCAGTGATCTGGTGGATCAGTTTAATGCTAAAAATTCAGATTTCTCAGATTGGCTCGAAACCAATGACAAAATGAATATTTCGTTGCCCTGAATCCAACACAACTCATTTCAATCAAATCCGACATCAGATGCTCCCGATATCGCGTTATGATCGATTTGGGAAACAATTAAAAAAAATTGGAAAAGGGTTGCAGGTACACCCAATCACTAGTCCGTACGATGACTGGGTGTATGATTGTGCATTTGACTATATTTCGGTGGGCCAATCATTGGTTTCCACTTGTCTCATTCTGATTGGTTGTGGAATTGTGAGGTTTTATTGGTTAATTATTTTTTGAGGTGGCCCAATGGTGAGTGCCACGTGGGCCAATCAGTGGCTACCACGTGGCCTCCACCCATTTGTGAAAAATTTTGTTATTAGGTCGAGCTCCCTCCACGGGTTCAAACAAGAGACCTACCGCATACCAGCCAAGTCATCCATCAGCCCCACAATGTTGGTTCTTAACTACTATAGTTTGAATGTTTTATTTAACCTGTATGGGCAACAGTGTTGGGGATGGGGACCGGGGCTAAACCTAGACCATGGTCCACCAACCACACCACGTGGCAGCAGACGGGGTCTGGGGTTAACCTCGAACCAAAACATTATGTATACACCATAAACCAAATTCCAGCAGGAAATGTATTACACCAATCCAAACCAAATATTAAATGCAAAACCAAAGTCTTGAACCCATATATTATTCGGCGAGTATGTAAAGTTTGAACCATATCTAAAGTTTTTGGTAGAGTGTTATGGTGGTAGCCTTGGTGGTTTCGAAGGTGTCACAAATTACAATGTGAACAAGTTTGTAGTGCTATGATCAATTTTATGTTAGGTGGTCAGTTCAAACTGGCAGTCAACCTTTGGTGGTTTCGAAGTCCCGTCACATGAAACAAATATGAGGTTGTGGTTAAAGGCTAATGTTATGGTTAGTCATCCACCGGCGGAACCAAACCTCAATAAAACCACTGCCCAACCACAATCCATACGGGGTTCGTTTAAGTCTTGGTGCACAACATTTTAAACCAACCAATTTGCGGGGACCACGGCAAAACCCAACCCAAATTTAATTCGACCATGGTTCATAACCCTAGTTTGAGTGCAGTCCAACCTTAGTGGGAGATCAGTTTGAACCGCCCAAATCCGATGACAGTAAGTGCACCACTTAGCGCTAATTTATCGGTTTAAGGCCGACATAGTGCATTTAAATATTCGACAAATTGCACCTGGTGCGATGGGAATCTCGTCGGTGCGGGCCGAATTTGTCGCTCCACGTGGCCGCAAAAGGTGGAAAATGTAGGATAAATAATAGGTGGGTGCGAATTGTAGGATAGTTAGTAGAAAAAATTCTATGGAGCATAAATCAATCATTTTTGACCTTTTTGAGTGTAGAAAGAGCCCATTTAGGGGTTTTTGACTATTATGGAGCCATTGGAAACATTGTTTTAGCATTCTGAGCACTGTAACATGTAAACACATATTTTGGACCATAATGAAAGAGGCCCAACATTGGAAGTTAGACGAGGAGATGTAGCCCAAGAGGGGTGAACTCCTTCATCATTTGTTGTCTTGTGTATACTGTTATGGTACTGATGTCTTCTTTATTTTCTGCAAAATTGAGTTTTAAAACATGATAATGTGTTAATGAATTTGACATAATTGACTAAAACCATAATCATTTCACTTGCAATTTGTACCATAAAATCTCAAGATTTCATATACATATCAGTTTGGTATAAGAGCTTTGGTTCTTAGTTGCTTTGTAGATTTAATTTTGTTGCACGTGTTTCTAATGCTTACAAGGTTGAAACTCAGAAGAGGAGAAGGAAAACTTGTGGTTGCAAGTCCTCAAATTAGGTCAAGGACAAGGAAAGCACATTTGCCACAATCTCCACCACAAATCTCACCTCAAGTTGCACCAAAAGCTTCACCAGTCATGGCACATGAAAGAGAGCCTGACAATATGTTAGAGGATGAGAAGAATTTCAGAAAATCATTCTTTGACATGACCGAAATGGTGAAATTTCTCTATGAAGAGAGAAAGTCAAGGTTGCAAGGTGAGAGTTCCAATCCTCCAAAGGGAGATAAGCCTCCAAGAGGAGATGGAAGATACGGGGACAAGCCTCCAAAAGGGAATGGAGGGAATGGTGATAAACCACCTTTAACTCCACCATTCTCTTCACCTCCATCTTCACCATCATCATCTTCTACATTAACCTCTTCACAAACACCTCCACATTCTCCAAAGGGACATGGTAAAAATCCATTTTTAAAACTTGACATAAAGTTTTAATTTTTTATGTATAATGGAGAGGTAAATGCTGAGAGATTAGATAATTGGGTTCATCATCTTGAAGTGTATTGCAGGATACAAAATATCAAGGATGATGATACAAGATTCAACTTTCTTCATTAAGGTTGGAAGGTGCAACACTCATTTGGTGGGAAGCCAAAACTCAAGAGGACATGAAGAAACATGGTAAGGTTATATCTTCTTGGAATGATTTTGTTGCCGCATTGAGAAGAAAATTTTATCCATTAGCATACATGAAAAAAAATAAAATGGATTGGAAAAAATTTAGACAAGGAAAGGGTCAAGCTATACAAAGCTATACCCAAGAGTTTAGAAGGAGAGAATTGAAATTGGGTGTATATTTTTCATCTCGAGATACTTTTTTGAAACACATTGGAGGTTTGCATAGCTATTTGAGATATACAATTCATATGTTTAACCCTACAACTTTAGATGAAGTTTGTTTATAGGCCACACATCTAGAAGCAAGAGGGAAACATGTTTATGATGAAACAAGTGAGAACACCTTTGAGTCTGGAGAAAAAGGAAAGGGTAAGTTAAAAGGAAAGGGAAAGTAGAATGCTTCCATCAAGATGGAGAAAGAAAAACTTACATGCAAACATTGTTCCAAAGAGGGCCATGATGAAGATCATCGCTGGAAACTTCATCCAGAGATGAGACCCAAAATGTTTAAAAACAAGGAGAAGGAGAAGACAACTGCAACTACACAACATTATTTAGGTTCTGATTCCGAGGATGAAACAAATAACACATCCATGGGTTTGAAAGGTAAGGACATTGCAAGTACTAGTTCTTCAAGTTGTCTCAATGATACTCAAGATGAAAAAATAATAATTGAGATTTTCGATATTAGAGTTATTTCAAAGAATACCAAGATAGAGACATTGTTTGATAGTGATTCACAAGTAAATATTATCTCTGAAGACATTGTCAAGGAGTTGAATTTAGAGACTATTCCTCATCCTAAACCATATCCTTTAGGTTGGGTATGTGAGAATGCAAAATTTTAGGTGACAAAGAAGTGCATACCTAGATTTGCAATCATTGCAAACTTTCTTGATGAAGTTGAACTTGATGTTGTTCCACTTGAAATTTCTAGTATTTTTTTGGGTAGCCCATATCTTTATGATAGGAGAGAAATCTTTCATCTCCATGAAAATAAGTATCGCTTGTTCAAGAATGAGACTGAGTATATTGTTAGAGCACATAGTAAGAAGGTGATTTTGTCTCTTATGCATGCTGGACAAATGAAGAAAATTATAAATTCTAGTCAAAATATTTCTTTGCTAATGTTCAAACATCAAGATGTTGTGAATAAGGCCTTTCAAGGAGATACATTGAATGAAAATTCTGATTTCATTGAGGTTTCTAATGGTTGTGATAAGATGTTTCAGGAGTCTAACATGTTGCCTTTCAAAGAGGTCAACAAGATGTGGTAAAATTGTAGAAGCATGCATCATTGTTGAGCAGTGATGTGAACAAGATGCTGATGCAAGAGAGTGTAAAGATAAAAGAGAAAGTGTCAAAGAAATTTGACAAAGAAGGCATTGAGTTCAAAAGTTCTTCTTGTGGGTTTTACAATGTATTGTCTTTGAAATGGGATGGTGCATGGCGATTGCATTCACACTTGGTCAAGTGTCGAGGCAAGCACAAGTCAAGACACTCTAAACATCGTCATGTCGACAATGTTCAAGGTGAGAAGAATTTCAAGATGTTTAAGTTTCCTTTGATTGACGACTGATGAGGGAACATGTTTGTTTATTCAAGGACAATTTTATGTTCTGCAAATTCTTGGAAATTGCAGCAAGATGGTATCTACAACAACAAGACAGGGTCTCCAGAATCAAGGAAAAAGATTATTTTTTATGAGAAGCTCAAATTGTTGAATTCAAGAAAATTCCAGTGGATTGAAACTGGAAGGGTGAGGGGGTTGTACCCTCATCCAAATGTTCAGTAATGAAATGGATTTTTGGGTTCAAAATCTTCCAGTGGGGAGGTGTGATTAGGTGCTCAAAATTATGCTAAAAATGTAAAGTTGTCAGAATGGTGTGGAACCTGAACGACTGCGTAGATCTCGTTGTTTTGAATCTGGCACTACTCGTTATGCGGAAAACCATCAACTTATGCTCCCAAAAACATGATCTGTTTGTTTTCCCAAACAGACAAAATTTTCAGAAATGACAGCTGACGGGGAAAAAATTAGGACCAGTGGCAAGCTGCCACATGGCCTCTTCTAGTTGGTAGAAAGGTAATTTTTTAGCCTGTCAGGCCTCACCACTTGTCAAAATTCTATTGGTTGCTGGTTTGGTTGAATTTGGTTGGTTGGGAGGATGGGAAACCACATGCTGGCATGTGGCCGAACCAGAGGTCGCCACGTGGCAGCATGGGAGGCCACCAAAAATTGGTTTAATTCCAAAAAGCACCCCATAGGATTCGACATGGTGACCTCCTTTGTAACATCGCCAAGCCTCTTACCGGTGGACTACCATTGTTCCTCGTTTAAACAATGCTATGAACTTATATTTAAATGTTACATGGAAGAGTTTGGGGGGCAAGGGGGCTTAGCCCCCCCTAACCCAACCCCCCCCCCCGCCCCCCGACATGTTACACCATATAAGCATTCATCGGAGGCCACAGGCACGGCGGAACCGCCACCCAAACCGCCAAATTTTATCACCTTTGACACTAACCGGTGACGGTTATATAACTGTCCGACATTTTTTATTAAAAAAAAAAAATTATTCGGTGCCAATATGTATAGTTCAAATTTCGGTTTTCAAGTGTTATAGGGAGTTTTAATGCTTTGACAATTTCACTTGGAATTCCGGAAATTTCTCGCTTTGTTAGCCAAAAACAGGGCAAAATTGTAGGACTTGTCTGGATTTTGGGGAAATAGTGGTGCGGTTAGCAGGAAAACTAGGGAGGCTCATAACTTCTTTAGTATTTGACCAATTTTGGATCAAAAAGAGGCTAGCCATAAATATTTGATATTCTAGAGCTGATGGAACAAGTTTTGAAGCCATTTGAGCACTGTAAATGTATGCAATCACCATTTTGAGCATAATGAAAGAGGGCCAAGCCATTGTAAGCTTTACTAAGGAGACATAGCCCAGGAGGGGTGAACTCCTTCATCATTTGTTGTGTTGTGGTTATTATTATGGTGCATTTGTCTGTTGTTTCTGTATATTTCAGAGTTTATTTGCATGCTCTATGTAATAAAAAATTAACATAAAAGATCTCAAAAACACAATTTAATCACTTGCAATTTACAAACCCCCAAGCAGAATTTCATTAAGATCTCATACAGATCACCCATCAATATCTATTTTTTCATGGAGTCCATTCCTTAGGTCAACCTTGATCAAGATTCTAGCCATATTCGTTTTACCCTTAGAGAGATAATATAAATCATGGCAAGATAGGAGCCAATAGAGTTCATGATATCTTGAAAATTTTCATTTGCCTAGAAATCTAAGGGTAGTACAGGAAGATGAACCCATAGGGGGACCAAATCTGACTGCTCCCGACAAGAATCAAACAATGGAAACCAAAATTTAAATAGAACAAGAAAGGAGTCAATGTGCTAAAGTTGTTGCTCAATAAGCTTTGTGTCCTCAACTTCTACAAATTTTAAGTGAATCCATCATTTAACTAGTAGGTCAACCCTCGACGCAACTGGAACTAGGGGAGAAATATAATTTTCTACCCATTATTTGAGGGTACAAATAAAAAAGTGACATCCTTGATTCCAACCAACTAGGGATTTTTCAACCAATGTTGAAACCCTATTCATTTTGACATATCTTCCTAGAACTAAAGACAATTTGGGACAATTTCCCTTACGAATATGTTGTGGTTTATTGAAAGATATGACCTTGATGTGATTCAAAATATTACTCAGTATCACCTTAGAACTAGGATTGGCTGGAAAACCCTAGGAATTTGACGACCTAATGATGTAGGAAAATTTACTTCCTCCTGCAAGTTATTATTTTCTACTTGTGCGATGTCAATGCAATATTGACATCAAGGTGCCCATACACCTTTAACCACTTTTTGATGTCATTTTTTTGTTCCTAGAATTAAAAAAAGCACAAAAATCTATGCACCGTCAATTGTGATATTTAAATCTCATATCTTTTAATTTCAAACCCATATACAAGATCTAAAACTTTGCTTAATTCCAAATTACACATAAAATTGGAATTCTTAATTCACACATGCACACAAAGACAATTTGTGAACATAATGAAAATTCCTTTCATTAATAAAACCATGTCCATACAATTATAACAATTACAAAAGTATTCATTCCTCTCTTGGCATGATCTCACATTCATGTTGGCCATTAGTTCTCATTGCCAATAGGCTTACAATACATAGAATTAAGAAATACAATATATTTTCTAAATCCTAAAAACACTTCATAAATCACCCATAAATCCCTCCATAAATCAACTTTTCCTAAAGCCTTAAATCATTCCCTGATTTATTCCCTAAATCTCTCATAATTTATTCATTAAATATCTCATGATTTATTCCATATATATATCATGCACTTCAAAGAAAATTTTATTTTTCCATATGGAAAAATCTCTCCTATCCATAACTTTTCTAAACCTATTATATAATAATTAAATGAAATTAAGAATATTTACAATTAAGGAATTATAATTCCTTTACAATACTGAAACCCCAAAATGAGATTTTCTTGAAAAATCTTGATGGATTGGAAGCTCTAATGTTCTTGCATTAGACTCCCAAGGTAGAAAGAATTCATGACCTCCTGGTCATGTGTGATTAATTGTTGAATCCTCTTGGATCCCAAAATTTGTATTGTAACCGATCACCTCCTTCATGTTGCTTTTCTATTGTTGTTGTCGCTGCCTTCTTCAACCTTCCAGATTTCCAAATTTTATGTTGTAGTTTTCCACTCTCTTTGTTGATGTACCCTTGTACATTCATTTTCCTTCTATGATTTACTACACTTCTTACATTAGTTTGCAATTTCTCATGCACTTTCATCATGAATATTCTCATCGTGTCAATTTCAATGTCTAGTTTATCTCCTTGCTGGTACATGTTGCTCCTTGTTTGATGAACTTTGTTGTTGTTACATGTTTTCTTCTTTGATATCTATAGGATTATTACTCTTTCCTTCATCTCATTCCTTAAGCACTCCTTCTATGCCTGAAACTTTCATGCACTATTCTCCATTAATCCTTGGATTAATTAACCATTCTTCCAACATCCTTAAATCTTATTCAAAACTTGTCAGCACTAAGTCTGAATGCTACTCTTCCTCTTTTTGATTCATTTGACTATCTCCATGAACCAAATATTCTTTGTCCTCTGCAACATGTTTCTTTAATTGTCTATCAACAATCTCTTTGTTCATTAATTTATGGCTTTCATTATGGTTTTCTTCATGAGAGAATGCTACCTCATCCTCTATCAGAATGAAATTCTGAGTTTGTCTTCTTTCTATGCATTGAGAAGAAATTTCTTTTTCTTCCTTCAACTTCATGACAGTTCTAGGTGACTGCCCATCACCATCCACAAAATAACCTTCAATTATACACAAAATATTAGTTTAAAAAATATTTGGATTTTCATCCTCTTTTATCTCCTCTATCAACACATTTACATGTTGATATGAACTATCCAAGTAGTTCACGAGACTTGCAGAAAGCCCCTCATCCTCATTCTCACCAAGAAATGGTCCTTGCTCTGGTTCGCAAATGTACACTTTCTATTTCTCACTTTCTCCAAGCATCCTTAACTAGTATCTGATCAGATGCTTCATCCATCTTCTTTGATTTCGTGCATGCAACTTCTTAACCGGCCATTTTACTTTCTTCTTAAAAATCCATCCTCATTTCTTGTCTTCAACATATTGTTGTAGTAGCTCCATAAGTACATCCAATTGTACTTTAATCTCAACAAGTTCTCTATTAAACTCTTCATCACTTGTTTTCTTCTTAATGTCGTTTGCATTGACCTCTCCTTTCCTTCTGTTGTGGCTTCCACCTGAACCTTTGTCATAACCCTACATGGTCATCCTTCTTTGTATCTTTGTGAGCTTCTCCATCCTCAACATGCAACCAAGGCTCTCCTCTATAGAAAGTCTCCTCTTCTTGCTATTCAATACCTCATCTTTGTGAGCTTCTCCATTCTCAACATGCAACCAAGCCTCTCCTCTGTACCATGTCTCCTCTTCTTGCTATTCAATACTTCATGAAGCTTTGAACTTTTGGTATTTTCTTTGTTTCTCTCCTTAGAACCTTCTCTTGGCAATTCTACCCACTCTCACAGTGGAACTAGCTTCTTACAACTTATACCCAACTGTTATTTATTGGAATTCGTCCTTCTTTTGGTTGCAATCCTCAATTCCAAAGAGCGTACTAGCTCTGATACCACTTGATGCAGGAAAATTTACTTCTTCCTGCAAGTTTTGATTTTCTACTTCTGGGATGTTAATGCAATATTTACATCAAGGTGCCCATACACCTTTAACCACTTTTGATCTTGCTTTTTTGTTCCTGCAATAAAAAAACACACACAAATATAGGCACCCTTGTGATATTTAAATATCATATCATTTAATTTCAAACCCATATACAAGATTTGAAACTTTTCTTAATTCTAAATTACACATAAATTGGAATTCTTCATTCACACATACACAATAAGACAATTTGTGAACATAATGAAAATTCATTTCAATAATAAAACAATGTCCATACAATTACATAACAATTACAAAAGTATTCATTCCTCTCTTGGCCTACTCTCACATTCATTTTGGCCATTAGTTTTCATTTAGACTTACAATAAATTGAATTAAAAAATACAATATGTTTTCTAAATCCTAAAAGCACTCCATAAATCACCCATAAATTAGTCTTTCTAAATCTTAAAATCATTGACTAATTTATTCCTTAAAGCTCTCATAATTTATTCACTAAAACTCTCATGATTTATTCCATAAATCTATCATGCTCATCAAAGCGACTTTGCTTTTTCCTTATGGAAAAATATCTCCTATCAATAACTTTTCTAAAACTATTTTATAATAATTAAATAAAACTAAGAATATTTACAATTAAAGAATTATAATTCTTTTACAATATTGAAATACTTTTTGGAGCTTTTCTTCAAAAATATTGATGGATTGGAAGCCCTAATGCTCCTTAATCACCTAACTAAAGGGCCATGATCATGTGAACTTTCCTGGTTATTGAAACCAAAGTTGCGAGGGTTTGTAAATTAAAAGGTGTTGAAGTTTAGAAATGGTATGGAAGATGGGAAATCAACATCCGGAGGCCTGGTTATTGAAACCAAAGTTGTGAGGGTTTATAAATTGAAAGGTGTTGAAGTCTATAAATGGTATGGAAGATGGGAAATCACCATCCGGAGGCAAACCTTTCAAAAAACCCAAACCCACCGCTAACTGGGATTGACCGGAAGAGGATTGTTGAGCAAGAAGTCAGATAGAGAAATAGGTCTAGAGGGACTTAGACCCCATTCTGGACCTAAGGAACCCAAGCTGTAACTTGCAAAAAAAATTTTGGTGTCCTCGTTGCATGAAAAATGCATAACATTGGAAGCATTTTCCTCCTCCAAAATAAACGCCTTATCTTGGGCCTCACCCATCGTTGTAATGAAATATTTGGGGTCGCCTCGAGGAACTAGCAGAAACCCCGCCGGAGAAGAAGAGTTTTTAAATTCCCCAAGTAATCCACAAACTCTTCCGACACCATGCACAAATAAGAGGCAAATACAATATTAAGGAAAATGGGGAGCAATAATGGAGATAGGCACAAGCGGAGATCCAACCTCCAGTTGTCTGCCTAACTCGCTAAAGGGCAGTCCACAAGCAAATAAATAACTCGAAATAGTCATAACAAAGGATTATATAAGAAAGAAAGAATAAATAAAGAAAGTATTTTTAATGTCCACGAGGCTAAAAATAGCCTATGGGATAGATTGCTTCTCTATCTGGCTCTTGTATTCGGCCCTTTTCCTGTGAAGTTTTACAATAACCGCTCCTAGCTTATCGAAAAACTCTTCTCTTAATAGGTTATCCCAAGAACTAACTGCCAGAATACTTGCATAGTTTTCCCTGTTGTCTTTGAAGGCCTTGCATTCTAAAATGAAATGTTTTTTTGTTTCCACTTTTACGGAGGAGCAAAAAATACATACTCTTCCTCCCACATTTCTTTTGGCCTTTTCACAATGGAGTTGATGAGGATTAGTCCTTAATTGAGTAATAATAATTTTAGATCTCTAAGAAATATTAGCCCCTATGTACGCCTTTTGTTGATGGTTATGCGTCGGGTTAAACTTTTCAATGTAGTACTTCTTCTTTCTCCCTAGCTCTTTCTCCCACGTACGTTTGTGGAACTTATCCATAACAAAAGTTTTTATCTCTTTATTGTTTGTAGGACACATGCTCAAGCAAATACCCTATTTACTAAACCATTTGTTATTTTTCCGCATCCAAGTCTTCTTTCTTTTGCACAATCTGTCACTAAACACAACCTTAGGCCATCTACCCTCTTCCATTTGCTCAATTTTTTTTCAGATACCTTATGAATCGCACCATAGCAATTGCTTCAATAGGAGCAGCCCCTGTTTCACTTAACAGGATAGCATAAGGAATTACACTTTTAATTTTGAATTTTTTTGTAATCAAACGCTTCTGAAATTTCTCAATTTGTTTCCACTGCATCTCGGTTGTGCTGCTAGCCCACAGTTCACAACCGTAGAGAATCATCGGAATCACTAGAAGCCCAAAAAGAGTTAGAGTGGTTTTCCAGTCCCATAACTCTGCCTCTCTACACCTGTTTTGAAGAGCATAAAATGCTTTCCAACCCACTAAAGTTATTTTCTTTCTACAGCCATCCCAACTTAAATTTCTGTTGAAGTCAATTCCAAGGTATTTGTAGTCTGCAACTTCTTCCAGAATGTTGCCTTCAAAATAGAACTTATGTTGGTTATGCTTTCTTTTGTTAGAGAAAACAACTACTTTTGTTTTGCTAATATTGACTTGCATCCCAACCCTTCTACAAAAATGCTCAAGGGAACGTAAATGCTCTTGCAAACCAAGAGCCGATTTAGCAATCAATATAAGGTCATCTGCATACAAAAGAAGCCTTATAATGAACTTGCCCAAATGGATACCGCCGCCCCCTTGTGAATTTAGCCACTCTTCAAGCTTGTCAATATATAACCCAAAAAGGGTAGGAGACAATGGGCAACCTTGCTTGATCCCGATATCGCTTCTAAAACTTTCAGAAATGCCTACTGAAGTTCTGATTTTGACTTTCACCTCTTCATACAACCTATGCACAGCTGCTCTCAAATGCCTGGGAACCCCGAGTTCCTCCATTCTACCCCAAAGCTTATCCCTAGGAACCGTGTCAAAGGCTTTTCTGAAATCAACAAAGCAACATAAAACTTCTTCCTTTTTTTCCCAAAATTTTTCAATGATGTGCCTTAAAGTTATACAATGATCAACTGTGGAATGTTTAGGTCTAAAACCTACTTGTCCTTTAGCACATTTATCTCTTTTTTCTGCTCACCTGCTGATTTTATTTTCTAATATTCTTCCAAATAACTTTGCAAACAAGGGGTTTATCATTATGGTTCTATAATTGGAGGGATTATTGACATCACCACTCTTGAAAAGAGGTATTGCCATACTAGTTGTCCAATCTGTGGGTAACCCCTGCTGTAAGATGTTGTTGAAAATTTTTGTGATGTGAGGTGAGAGAATTTTTAAGCCCCACTGTAGATACTCTACTTGGAGTTCATCTAAGTCTTTTTCTTTTCCAGCACCCAACTTCTTGATACCCATCTCTACCTCTTGCATCGTGAAGAGTTTTGTGTCTATGTTGACCAAGGGAGGAGGGTCAACCTTGGGATCCTGCTCATAAAGTTGTCTTGTATAGTCAAACCATTTAGAAGTTGTAATGTTGTTTTCAGTTTGCACCTTTTTCGGTTGGAGCTTCTTCCAGAATAATTTGGGGTTATTTTTCCCGAGGAAGATTAGTTCTTCTCTCCTTGAAACCATGAAATCAACCTTTTTCTTTTTTACTATCTGCTTGTAAGATTTGAGCTTTATGTTATCCGTGCTTGATTCCTTCCACCTTCTCCTTGCCTTTTTTCATTCCTCGTCAAACCAAGCATTAACCAGAAAGCAATTTGTTTCAAACTTCTTAATTTTTTCTCTTTTGCACTCAACAAGTGCGCTTGGAATTAAATGGGTTAATCTGTGACTATGAAGGCCATGAGATGAGATTTCCTCCTTCTTGAAGAGCCTCTCTAGCATTATTTTGAAGGTATTACAATTCTCTGGAGTCAAAAGAATTCTGCCCTTTGGGGGATTTTGTTGAACACACTGAGTTTTTTACCCTAATTGCTTCTTTCCGGTCCAAGAGAAACTTAAATAAATTGGCTTGTGATTTGATTTTAAGTCCCAAATTTGATCTCCAATCAACACTTCCTCCAATTTCTCACACAAACTATGTGAGAAAATTACATAATCTACTACACTTGCTCCATTGTAAGTATTTCAAGTGAAATTACCGGACTTTTCCCATCTAGTCAAACCATTACAAATGACTAAATCAAAAGCCCCACATATCGTAAGCAATTGTTCTCCAAAGAGATTGCAGCCTTTATCCTCTGAAATTTGTTCCCACCGATGATTACTCTCTTCTGTAAGCCAGATAGGGTCACTGTCTTCATTACAACAAAGAATGCTAGCTTGTTCACCTGTAGTTCTAGAATTGAAATCCCCCACTATAAGGACTTCACCTAGCTGAGAATATATTGCAATATCTGTTTTTAGGGCTGCAAAGGGACCTTTGTGGTCAAGCCCTCTACTTTTGTAGATTTTTGAAACTTGCGGTGCAAAATAGCATGCTGCAATTCTGATGTGATTTCCATTTTCTGATATTTTAAGCCAAACAAATTGCTTATTTGGGTCTTATTTTTCTAGTTGAATGAAACAACCTTCTTTTTCTCTTACTAATACCATGATACCCCCATGCCCTTTGCCATTCCCTGCTACCTTGTTCCACACTACTATCTTCCAGTGCCCTTCAAACAAAGGTGTCTTGCACCCTTCATGCTCATGTGTTTCTATGAGGCAAATTATGTCTCTACCTTCCGCAATAGGCCTTAACCCATGTCCTCGTCTTCATGGGTAACCCCTGCAGTTCCAACAAACTAATCTTAAGGAAACCTGGGTAAGACTTGATTGCTATTTGTTTTGAAATGCAAGACTCACAGTTGAAAAACACAATATTTCAAGAACGAAATCTCCTAAATGAAGGATTAACCACCTAAAACAATAAGACCTCCATGGTTTAATATTAATAATGGCTAATCATATATATATATATATATATATATATATATAACAATTTTTTTGTTTATGTATATTTAACCATATATTATTAACTTTTTAAAAAGAGTACTTTTTAGAGATTAAACAATTAAAACTCAAGTTTTTAACAAAATCTTTTTATTTTGATTAAAATTAACTAGGAAATTTGTCATAAAAAAGCCCATTTAATTCTAAGTTGATTAAAATTAACCAGGAAATTTGTCATAAAAAAGCCCATTTAGTTATAAGTAAATTGGGCTAGAGAGAGATGTGGGGTTCCCAAAGCAAAACATGTGGGTGTCGTTTCCAAGGCAAAGCATATGCCACATCATAACAGGACTAAATTGTGCCATTTATATAAATTAAACGCGTAGTCTAAAAAAACAACATTTTCGCCCAGAAAGATTTTATCAGAATCTTGTTTACAGTTGTTGAACTTTAGTATTTTGAGTGCCCTAAGAGTTTTTGATAGTGTTGAATCCATTTCCGCTATCAAAAATGGATTCCAAACACTCCAACTACCTGATTTTTTAATTTTTAGTTGACCAGATTCTGGCAAAAAACTGTCGTCCGGGTTGTTCCACTCCTTGGGTAGACAACATCTAAATTAAATTGTGATAAATGGAAATTGATAATAAACATCAAAGGGTTTATTTGTATGAGAATTTAAAATAGGAAAACTACTTGCATTATAATTCTATTTTAGATTATTATGGATTAATTTAAAAATATAAAATAAGTAATTTACCACATTTTATTATGCGATTTTTAATTTGTAAGTAGACTTTCTTACCATACATGGACTAATACCATGGTACATCAATACCACATGATCAAAAAGATCATAACTCATTTCATAGTATATTTGTTCATATGATAATTTTTTAATTAATTAGTTTAATTAAAAAAGAAAAAAAGATTTTAGAAATAAATCTCAAAATTTGATTTGTGTACACTACTAAAATATTCTATAGAGGTGAAATAGTTGTCATCCACCTAATAATTGGATGGTTATATTCAAATTCTAGAACCCCTATTCCCAAATGGATATGCCAATGAACATAACTATCAAAGAGCTATGATTAAAACATGACTATTTACCTTAAAAATGATATAATTTTTTTTGACACAAACTAACGTGTCTAATATAATTTCATAATCTTGTCTGAACCATACTAATGGTTGAAAACAAAACTTGATTATGTGATTTTTATATAAAATTTTTACTTTTCATGATATAGATCACAAAAAGCCTAAATTTAATTATTTTAAATTTTTACTTTTCATGATATAGATCACAATATAAAAATGTTAATTTTTATATTCTAATTTTATGAATATTTCCAAAAAAAAACTCAACAACTTTAGACAATATTAAATTTATTTATAATATATATATTTTTTAAATCTTTTGCATAATAATAAATCAATTATGAATAATATCATTTGTCTCATTTATAATTTTTTCCTTCTTCAAAATAATTTTAAAGTCGGCCCTCCAAATAATAAACAGAGTTTAACGGGGCTTTTTGACATGACAGAAAAAATGACTTCAGCTAGGGTTCTGCAAAACTCTGCATTCGCCATCAACGTCGACCTCGCTGTAGCAGCTCCGGAGCGGGCTTCTTTCGGCTCTGCCGCCGTCAACTCCACATTAGCTCAGGCTGCCTCAGAGGCCGTCGCCGCTTCCAAGTCAGTCGATGCTCCAGAGGTCGTTCTGGCTGTTCCCTTCGGCTCTGAGTTCAAGATTCAAGCTCCCAATCCCCACATTGCCGCCGACAGTGTTGATGGCGAAGGCAGGGAGAAGACTGCCACTCTCACGGCTGCTTTCAAGATCACCTCAACAGGGAAGCGGGCTGCGGCCACCATTGGCAGTAAAGTTGCCCAATGAATAGGAGGCACAACTCCCCTCCACGAAACAATCACGCACAACATCGATCACCTTGGCATAGGCGGCCTTGTGGCCTCCTCTGCAACAGAGGCCATAACATAGCACGGCCCCACGGATCTGCATGATTGGGAAGCTGAGGTAGTATTTCCCACTAAAAATACCACACTTAACTATCCGCTCAGTCAGACGGACTCGGGTATTGAAGGCTCAAGCATGGTACACGCCCAAACTTGCAGCGACACACAGGGGCTTTCAGGACTCTCCCCACAGCCTTATCAAATCTAGATTATGCTTCTCTCAAGAAAAACCCTGCTGCATTAGGTGCATGCGGTAGATCTGGTGCAGGATCTCTTATGCAATCTTGAACTCAGGCTGGGGATACCCTCGGCTCTTCTACGATTGCTCTACGAAGGTAAACAGCTAGAGGACCCTCTTCCCCTTCCTTTTTACAATATCAATAGAAATGCCTCGATTGTGCTTACCCTACGTCTAAGAGGGGGAGCATCTGGGCAACCTTCCTCTGACCCTGCTTTCTCTTACAGAGATGCGGTTCATGCACATAAGCCCAAGAAATTTGCACAACTAGCTGAGGCTCCCAAGCCTTTTCTGGTGGATAAAATAGAGGAAGCCCCCTCCGTCGAGATCTCCCATCCATCGCTCGATGCTCAATACCAAGCGTATGTAGAAACAACTATCATTTGCAGATTTAATGGCCTTTGGCTTCAAACAACAGATCTTTATCAATGGATCCACACCAACTGGACCAATAACAACAAAGTCTTCCTTTGCTCGAAGGGTTTCTTCATTGTGGCCTTTGATTTCAAAGAAGATTACCAGAAAGCCTTAATAGGAGGCCCTTGGTTTTGGGGAATGGCAGAGTTATTCTTCACCCCCTAGTTCCCAGATTTCGACCCCACCACAGTATTCATCACCAAGCTTCCCATATGGGTCCGACTACCGAATCTCCCAGCACATCTTTGGCACTTCTCTATCTTCCAAGGGATTGGAAACACCTTGGGCCGATTCCTGACAATAGATACCTCCAAAGGGGAGAAAGGCTTATACACCTTTGGTAGAATCTGCGCGAAAATAGACATAAGAAAAGGTTTTCCAGATCAAATCATTCTCAAAGTTGGGGACTTTCACTGGACTCAGATCCTAGACTTTGAGAACACTGCATTCCGATGTCGCCACTGCCATCAGACAGGGCACCTTCAGAATTCCTGCGCCATGTTCAACGCCAAAAAGAAGAACACCATCCGCAAGACAAAATCCAAAAGTTGGAAACCGTGTGACCCACCCCCCATGGATGACATAGATTCCTTCAGCTCAGATGAAGATGAGTCTGAAGCAGAAGGAGAGGAACTTGAGCATACAAAGGACTCGCCTTCAGCCAGTCCTGGGGTGCCCGCTGAACCTCCGATTTCGCAGAAACGTACTCATGAGTTTTCCTCATCCTATTCGGATAAGGAAATACCACCTTCAGTGCAGAATATTCTGCTAGTGGTTCCTGCCCATCCGCCCAACAATGGCTGGGTCAAAGTCAGTAAGAAAAAAGGGAAAAAATGTCGTCTAAAAGTTTCGTCCCATTCTGGGTAGACTCCTTTGACTAGCTTTCTATTTCCTGCATCCCTTTTCTGCTATCTTGTTTCTTTCTCCATGGTTTCTCTTCAGGACCGAGGTTGATGGTTCATCATTTCGGCTCCATGTTATTCTGCTACTCTTGATTGTAATCTCTCATTGTACCATATGCTTATTAATAGAATTAGTCTTATTTAGAAAAAATAAAAAAAATAAACAGAGTTTAATGTTTTTATACTTTTTGACTTTTAAATTAGGCATTATAATTCTTCACGTTTTTATTCACTTTTAACTAAAATTTAACCGTAAATATTTAATAAGGACACAAATTTAAAAAAAAAAATTAAAAATTAAGAATATTTTTATATAATGTGTTAAAACACGAAAAATGTTTTGCTAATATACAAATTTATCCTATTAATTATGTATAAAAATGTTATGGGTCAATTTTAACTTGAGAAAAAAAATGAATTACACATCTTATTGTAAAATGAACTATTTTGCTAAATAGAATTTGCATATATATATATATATATATATAAATGAATGTTATAAATAATAATGAGAAACTTATCATAGAGAAATTTATTGGAATTGTAATAATCTCAAATCCCTAGAAAATTGGTGGGCACAAATTTAATTTTTAAAATTAATTAAAACTAAATGCAACTTAACAAACACTGTAACACACTACAACCCTTGATAAACATTAAGACAAGCATATGGTGAATACATTCCCTTGAGAATCAATCTAAGCCGTTACTAATTTTTTTTTTTTTTTAAGTCAAAAGATCCTCACCCACTTAAATTGAAACAATAAGCCTTGGACAATAAGCATTAAAATTTTTACAATAAAATACATATAACACTAATAACATCAAACAATTATAAAAATTATAGTTTTATTTTAAATTATTATTATTAATAATAATTACAAGAATAATTAATTTATGAATTAAACATATATACATTAAAAAGAGAAACATCTAATGAAATTCTTAATCATGAAAATTCACCTCATTCTACTATTGAGATTTTTAAATATTTATTTCTAATCTTAAAAAAATATAAGACATTATTGTTAATTTCCACTCTTTATAATTAATTATAGTTTTTTTTTTATCTTATTTTTTATTTTCCAATTTTATCTCTTTTTTTTTTTATAGCCCTGATGATGAACCACATTGATTGGTTCGAAACGCGTCAACCACGTTCCAGTGCATGTGATTATTACAGAAAGAATTTCTACTAATTTAGAAGAAATAAAATTTATTTTGTAAAATCTTTGAAATTTTAATTTAACTATTTTTAAACTAAGTCTTCCTAATTTTTAAACTTTAATTTAAATATATTTAAACTACTGACTAGTAAAATGTTTTCTCTCACTTTCTTTGAACCATTTCCATTAGGGTATGTGGAGATTCACGGGGTGTCGTGAAATGCATCTTTATTTTAAAAAAATTGGCAGAAGAGCATCCAGTATTCTAACGCTGCGAGTGCCTCTTGAACGTATTTATGGTCCACTCGTTTGCTTCTCCAGGTTTTTGTTCTATGCTTAGGTGTTTGTTCATGTCGCAAGATTGTCAAAGTTACATGTTGCAGCTGTTTTAGCAAAGAACATTGGCTACAAGCCTGAGCTCCCTGGTAAAAGTTGGAGCTCTTTGCACCATAACATAACGGTAGCGGTTTTTCAGAAAAAAATGTGGAGAGATTTAGGCTTGCCATGACCATGGAGGAATGAGGGCTTATTTATTTTCCTGTATTAGTTTTAGCAATCGGTTTGAATTTTAGAAGCAAAGCTCATCCATCGTTGGATTGTTAGGACACATTGGGGTTTAAACGATTTGGCACCTACAAGCTATAAAGGATCTATTCTAAAATGGAGAATTGTATGATTATGTCCAAGCTATTGTTATTCATCAGCGATGCAACAATTTCCATGTGATTAGGGTTCTAAATGAAACACCAATATGTTTTGGAATTATATCACGTTGATGCAGTTTATTGTGCACATGAAGGAATTTTGGTGAAATTTTTTGATCAGCATGCAAAATAGGGAGCGGTAGGTATCTCTAAAGCACTGATAGAATTCATTTTTGGAACAATGAAAGTCAAGTTGCTCTAGGTTTTGTACTTGCACGGTGAAATCGTGCACGCTTGAAGGTCCATTGAACCAAAGTGTGGAACTTCATCAACTAGCTATATTCTTGCAAAAATCAGACTAATTCCATTGCTTGGAGAAATCCGAGCAGTCTTTGCAGCCCAAGTATGATTCCTTTGGCCCTTTCGCTATTTTCAAGTCCATGTACTGCAATCTCCTTCAAAGTAGTCTTCTATTTTATTGATAGTGTGTTGTATTGAAAAGGGTCATTCTAGGTAGCATAAACATTCTCGGTCCTATTAGCATACCACTTTGGCCTGATTGAAGGAGGGGCTCTGAAATATCAACCTTTTTATCCCCTTTAGGTTCATTCACCTCAATTATTAATCCATTCCATTGAACCAACCCTAAGAAGGGGATGTTGGGTTTTATTGTTTGTTGTTAAAAATATGACAACAAATTGTAAATAATGAAAATTTGGGCAACTTACTTATTGACCGTTAATTGGTTGAGTAATGAAATGAAGTTAGAATAACGAAATAGGCTCAAGATAAATTGGATGGCCCGAGAGGCTTGTATGTACCCAGAATCATTTTGATTAATAAGAATTTCCAATCCCTTGCCCTGTGGATGTTTCCTTGACACCCTGTCTACCACGAAAAAATATATGTGATTTTGTGTGAGTTAACTTTCAGTTTGTCATTTCGTTATTGTTTTCTATTTCTTTTTTGTTTAATGTTTTCTGCTCAATAAGTGGTATCAGAGCTTGGAATTGAACTTCATTGACCGCAGAGAGATATTTTGTGCGATTTGAGCATAATAAAGTGTAATGTGGCAGTTTGGTGAAAGCGGTTGGAGTGGTTGAAATTCCTGGAGCAAGAAGAGAAGTCGTCTGTTCAAGAAGAATCCACTCGTTCCGCGTAAAAAAGTTCTATCCATCGGAGTAAGGAGGCCGTCAAGGGGACTGTCCATTGTGACAAGAGATTGGCCAGCTGTCAAGACAAGCACTGTTCGAAGTCGGTTGCTGCCTGAGTTGCTACCTGCAGATTTTTTTTTTCTTGGAAATGAAATCGACTGCTTGCCGCATTTGCATATGGTACACGAGACATAAGCCGCCCAGAGAAGAGCCCTCAACGAGAAAAATTGTTGTGCAAATGAAATCGACTGCTAGAGTGCCAGAGACTGAAGCCACAGTTGATTAACGTTGGCATCCAGAACTGGAGAAGCCGGTTGCAGAGGCTGCTCATCGAATTTGAGTGGAGGCTGACTGCCTGAAAGGTATTTTTCTTGAAGGGTTTTGTGATGTGTGACCTTTTGAAAACAATTTTTTTTTTTTTTTTTTAAGACAAAACAGATTGATAAGAGGGAAAACTACATTGAGAAAAAGGGTTTGAATAGAAATTGCTTATTTTTTTAAAGGGTTCGGGTTTCTAAAGAATTGATTTAGTGAAAAAGAAAAAAAAAAATTGTAATTTTTATTTCTATTTAAAATTAGTAGAAGAAAGGAAAATATCTGAAACCCTTGAAACCCTAGAAGAAGAGGGAAAATTTATCCTTGAAATCCTAGAAGAAGAGGGGAAATTTCTTTGAAACCTTAGAAGAAGATGGGAAATTTATCCTTGAAACCCTAGAAAAAAAGTTGGAAATTAAAGAAAGAAAGGAAAACTAGGAGGAAGAAATGGCAAAAATGACAAATGCAAAGTTCGAGGTGGATAAATTCACCGGGAAAAACAATTTTTCTTTGTGGAAACTGAAGGTTAGGGATTTGCTGGTGAAACAAGGGTTGCACAAAGCATTAGACGGGGTAAATAAAAAATCGGTAAGCATGACAAATTCGGACTGGGAGGACTTGGATGCACGAGCTCTCAGTACCATTCGGTTATGTTTGGCAGATGAAGTTCTCTTCAATATTGTTGGAGAGAGTACAAATGAAGGGTTGTGGAAAAAACTGGAAACACTGTATATGATTAAATTTTTGACAAATAGAATCTATTTAAAAAGACAATTGTACAGTCTTCGGATGAAGGAGGGTACGAAAATTGCAGATCACTTAAATGTTTTTAATACACTTATTTTCCACTTGTCTGATATGGAAGTAAAAATGGAGGAAGAAGACAAGGCAATAACCTTGTTGTGTTCTTTGCCCGAGTCATGGGATCACTTCGTGACCTCAATCAGTTTGAGCATTGTCGATTCATTACAACTTGAATCTGTCGTGGGTGCTCTCTTATCTAAAGAGGTATGAAGGAAATCTAGCATTGAGACATCTGCACCTGAAGCCATGGTAGCCAGAGGTCAGTCAAAGGAAAGGGGGGAGAAAACAAGAAGTTCTTCCATATCGAAGTCAAAGGGCGGCAAGAAGTGTAAAGCCAAGTGCTAGTACTGTAATAAACTCGGACACCTCAAGAAAGATTGTTGAAAACGGAAGGAGTCGGAAAACCATAACAAGGAAGCAAATCAGGGTGATTCAGGTATAGTTGATGAGGTTTTAATTGCTGAAGCTCTCTCTGTCTGTAATGTCTCTCAAGATGCTGAAAATTGGCTATTAGACTCTAGTGCTTCTCATCATATGAGTCCGTACCGAAGTTGGTTTACTTCATATGAAACTGTAAATGGTAGTTCTTTATTCATGGGAAATAATACATCTTGTCAGACTGTTGGGATTGGTAATGTAAAAATTAAAATGTATGATGGTACAGTTAAAACATTATCTGATGTTAGGCATGTACCCGATCTAAAGAAAAACCTGATTTCCTTGGGAGTTTTGGATTCGAATGGTTATAAATTTACAGGTCAGAATGGAGTGCTAAAATTCACAAAAGGAGCCTTGATTGTGATGAAGGCTGAAAAGGTCGGAAATCTATGCAGACTCAAAGGAAGCACTCAAGTTAGTGAAGCAATGATCGTATTAGAGAAAGCAAAAGAAGGTTCTCATCTATGGCATCAGCGGTTGGGTCACATGAGCGAGAAAGGTCTTCAGGTACTGATGAACCGCAAGTTGCTTCCTGATTTGAAATCCTTGAAGTTGGATTTTTGTAAATATTGCGTGTTTGGTAAACAATGTAAACAAAGGTTCAAGACTGAAAATCATAATAGTAAACAGATTTTAGACTACATTCATTCTAATCTATGGGGACCATCTCCTACTGTGTCTTATGGAGGTGCATTATATTTCTTAACGTTTATGGATGATTTCTCCCGAAAAGTTTGTGTCTATATGTTGAAAAAGAAAGCTGATGTATCTAATGTGTTTAAATAATTTAAAATAATGGTGGAAAAGAAAACAGGGAAATCAATTAAATGTTTAAGAACTGACAATGGCGGTGAATTTACTTCTTTAGAATTTGAACAATTTTGTAAGGATGAAGGGATTGTTAGACATAAAACTGCTATTTATACCCCTCAGCAAAATGGCGTTGTTGAACGGATGAATCAGACTCTTATGGAAAGAGCCAGAAGCATGATCAGTAATGCTAACATGCAAAAGGTGTTGTGGGCAGAAGCAATATCCGCTGCTTGTTATTTAGTTAACAGATCACCTTCAGTTGCAATAAACTGTAAAATTCCTGAAGAAGTTTGGTCAGGTCAGTCTTGTGATTATTTGCATTTGAAGATTTTTGGTTGTGATGCATATGCTCTTATTCCTAAAAATCAGCGTTCAAAGTTAGATCCAAAATCGAAATGTTGTGTCTTTGTTGGATATGATTATTCATTGAAGGGATATATGTTGTGGGATCCTTCTTCACGGAAGATAGTCATTAGTAGAGATGTAACATTTGATGAATCTTCTCTTTTAAAATCAGATGTTGAAAAGGTTGAACAGGAGCAGGTATCGCCAAGTCAACAGATTCAAATGGAGACTAAACCTTTTTCAGAAAGTCGAAAGGAAGGAGAGACTTTTGATGAAAAAGGTGGAGAAGCAAAGGAAACTGGAGAAATTCTAGAACCAATTAAGCAACCAGTCACTCTACGAAGGTCTACAAGGGAAAGAAAAACACCTAAAAGGTATGAAGATTCTGCTTCATCTTTTGGGGAACCTTCTTGTTATCAGGAAGCAGTAGATGATGCAGATAGAAATATATGAAAAAGGGCTATGGAAGAAGAAATGGACTCCTTAGCCAAGAACAATACCTGGGATCTTGTAGAACTTCCTAAAGGGAGAAGTGTTGTTGGGTGCAAATGGGTCTTCAACTTGAAAAGGAAAGTTGATGGAAGTATCGAGAGGTAAAAGGCGAGACTGGTTGCAAAAGGTTATTCTCAGATTGAAGGTATTGACTTTCATGAGATCTTTTCACCAGTAGTTAAACTTGTTTCTATTCATACTGTGTTAGCACTAACTGCTTTACTTGACCTTGAGTTAGAACAGTTAGATGTTAAAACAACCTTTCTTCATGGTGATTTGGAATAAGAGATATATATGGATCAACCAGAAGGTTTTGTACAAGGTCGCGGTAGAAGATTAGTTTGCAAGCTCAAGAAATCATTGTATGGCCTGAGGCAGTCGCCCAGGCAATGGTACAAGAAGTTTGATTCCTTCATGGTGAACCAGAATTTTATCAGAAGTGAGTATGATCATTGTGTATACTTTAAAAGTTTCAATGGCATATTCATTATCTTGGTGTTGTATGTTGATGATATGCTTATTGCAAGCAAAAGCATGGAAGAAATCAACAGGTTAAAGGCTCAGCTCTCTAGGACATTTGAAATGAAGGATCTTGGAGAGGCAAAACATATCTTGGGCATGGAGATACACAGAGATAGGAAGAATGGTAAGCTTTGGTTATCACAACAGAAGTATGTGGAGAAAGTACTTGAAAAGTTTGGTATGAACAATGTGAAACCTGTTAATGTTCCATTAGCTTCTCATTTTAAGCTTTATTCGGATTTAAGTCATAGAACTAATGAAGAAAAGAAGTATATGTCTCGTGTACCATATGAAAATGCGGTAGGCAACTTAATGTATGCAATGGTATCTACAAGACCTGACATTTCACATGCAGTTGTAGTTGTTAGCAGGTTCATAGCAAATCCAGGGGAAGAACATTGGCGAGCAGTGAAATGGGTGCTTCGGTATTTGAGAGACACAAGTGACCATTGCATCAACTTTGATGGTCGTGAAGGTTCAGTCTGCAGATATGTGGATGTCGATTATGTAGGAGATTTGGACAAAAGGAGGTCTACTAGAGGTTATGTTTTTACTCTTGCAGGTGGAGTAATTAGCTGGATGTCAAAGCTTCAAGAGACAGTTGCTTTGTCCACTACTGAAGTAGAGTATATAGCTGCTTCAGATGCCTGTAAAGAGGCAATCTGGTTAAAAGGTCTGCTTGATGAGATTGGAAGGACGTAGGAGAAAGTGAATGTGTTTTGTGATAGTCAGAGCGCTATTCATTTGGCTACAAATCCAGCCTATCACAGCAAGACCAAGCACATCGATGTAAGATATCACTTTGTGAGACAGGTAATCGAAGGTGGCAAAGTAGTTCTCAAGAAGGTCCACACACAGGAAAATCATGCAGATATATTCATGAAGCCAGTTACAGTAGAGAAGCTGAGATGGTGTCTCGCTTCTCTCGGCTTGCAGAAAAGATGATGAATGGGCATGGGCAAGGGATTAGGAAAATTGTTGTCAAGGTGGAGTTTGTTAAAAATATGACAAAAAATTGTAAATAATGTAATTTTAGGAAAATTACTTATTGACCGTTAATTGGTTGAGTAACAAAATGAAGTTAGAATAACGAAATAGGC
Organism: Pinus albicaulis; assembly: GCA_034641835.2. NCBI lineage: Eukaryota > Viridiplantae > Streptophyta > Pinopsida > Pinales > Pinaceae > Pinus > Pinus albicaulis. The sequence continues at coordinate 308,529,560 of CM076576.1, read as the reverse complement.
TCAAGATAAATTGGATGGCCCGAGAGGCTTGTATGTACGGAGAATAATTTTGATTAATAAGAGTTTCCAATCCCTTGCCCCGTGGATGTTTCCTTGACACCCTGTTAAAGTTTTACCAGGAAAAAATGTATGTGATTTTGTGTGAGTTAACTTTCATTTTGTCATTCAGTTATTGTTTTTTGCTCAATATTTGTTTGTGAATTTGTGTCACATGGGTTTAGCTCAAGCTGCTGGGAAAACAATTTGTTATTTTCTCCACTCAATTTCAATTCTTACAGAGGGACATGTTGGCCCTTGTGAATTGACTCAAAAACTAGGCGTCCCTTGGGAATAAGTCCACACCAGTTGGGTTGAGACATTTTGGCTCTTGTCAAGTCATAAGTTATTGGCATATTTGGCTTGTTGGTTGTTGGATATACTCTTGGTGTTATAGTGGCAGCCAGAGTGTTTGATCTCGACCCTTGTCCAAATTACTTTAATGAGTTCTTGATTCATAGTGGTTTAAAATAAATAATAAATTAAATTTAACTAGTGTTGGTCTTCAGAATTGTATTAGTCAAAAGAAAAATTTATTGTAAAAGAAAAATATTATTGGAATATGGGTTTCATGCTCTTTCATTTATTTTCTAGGTCATAGCCTCCATTGAAGGCTTCTAGGTTTTGTCAAAATTCAAAAGAGTCATTGTCACATTTATTAGACCCTCCTTGTACTTTTTTATCATGTAAAGAAATTTATTTTTGAGTCAAACTAGTTATTTAAATTTTGTCCCTCCTCAGCAAGTCGTCCCTGTCCTCGAGAAGTCAGCCCTATGGGAGGAAATTCGACCTCATGGAAGGAAGCAAGACTCATTTGGAAACACACACAACAAGTTCGATCTACAAAGAGAAAGAGGATGAAAAAGAGAGTGAAGTGCAGGAGAAGAAGACTTAATACAAGAAATAAGGAAGATCGAAGTTTCTAGGCATCTCTCTCTCACACGTACGAAGTTTGCTAGGGTTTCTGGACTAAAGCTGGGGCCAAAAATTCTGAATTAATTGCGGGTTCAAAACTCTGAATCTGGGGGCTGAAATTTTGGATTGAAGTTGCATTTGCAGAACTGATACTTGGAAACTTTGACAGAGATCATCTACTTGAAGGAAGTACTAACTTGGTGATTGGAGGAGATTGTTGTCTAGGTCTAAATAGTCTTGGATTGTCTCATCTTGATTTGAGTATACTAGTGGAAGAGTTAGATTGGGTTTTCCCTTCACTGAGTGCCTACATCTCGTGTCTCGTGTTCTTGTGATCTTCATATACATTTAATTTGGTAATTGCTTGATGAAAAATGATCTAATAAAAAAGTAAAAAAATCCAACATAAATCACAAGTAATTATCAAGACCCTATACCTACATGCATTGATTTCTCAGCGAGTAAATATAATTCAAACAAAACATGAGAAAAACAATCAATTAGACAGAAAAACTCTGTATTTTTATTCACAATGCTTTAAAATAAATAATAAATTAAATTAACTGTGAAAGGAGTGTATAATTCAAGCAAAACATGAGAAAAAAAATCAATTAAAATCAATTAGACACAGATAAACTCTGTTTTAATGGCCTCATCTGTTAGGGTGTAAATATTTTCCCTAAATAAGGGGAAGAGTATACAGTGTAAATATTTTCTCTCTAGGGAAGAGTTTTTCAATAGTAAATGTTTATGTATCATATCAAAAAAAGGGCTCACATTATGGGAGAAATGTTAAGTCTGAACTTTTTGAGCATCAGAACTCTGATATTAGGGTGCGACCTCAATATTACAACCAAACAAGCAGAGAAATGGGGAAATTAGGCAAGGACTGGGGCAGGCTCCTTGAACATGGGAAGAGTTTTTTAGTAGTATCAACTTTCAAGAAAGGATAACAATCTGGGAGAAATGCTAGGTCCGAACTTTTAAGCACTGGAGCCCCGATATTAGGGGGATACCTCAATCTTACAACCAAACAAGCAGAGAAAAGGGGAAATTTAGTCAAGGACTGGGGCAGACTCCTTGCGCTGAGGAAGAGTTTTTCAGTAGTAATTGTTTATGGACCGTATGAAGAAAGGATCACATTCTGAAAGTAATGCTTAGTCTTAAATTTTAAAGCACCAGAACTATGATATTAGGGGGACACAATATTACAACCAAACAAGCCAAGAAATTGGGAAATTTAGCCAAGGAGGACTGGCTCTGGTAGACTCCTTGCACAATTTCGAGAAAGTAGGCCTTTTTTATTTTGAGCCCATCGGGGTGGCTTCAACCTAGAGAAAAACAAGGGTGAGAAAGGAAATGATAAAACAAAGGTAAATAGAGTCCCGGTGTGTTATAGCATCATTTTTCACCCTCATGTGATTCATGATTGTCTCTTTGGCCTTGGGCACCCATTCCCACAGACTTGAACAAATTCATAAAAAACAGTGTTAAAAATCCCATACGCGAGTATGCCCAGACTTTTCCACGTATGCCATTAAAATCATTAAATATATATATATATATATATATATATTCCCTATTTTAGGGTTGGGTTGATGGTTACTCCAGTAGTTCAACCACCTCAGCACGTGGCCAATTGTTTCCAACTGATTGAAACTACTTTGAGTGAGTATAAAAGCCCCTCATGTGCATGGCCTAAGGGAGAGAGAAATTTATAGACATTATACTCTGTTGGAATCCCAATTCAAGTTTGATTTCCCGTGCCTCCTGCACTTTCCCAGATTTTTACAGGAAACCCTTGTTTCCTGGAGATGTTCATCAGTTTATATGTCATCTCGTGTGCATAAGTCTTGAAAGTATCCTAGTGAGGCAAGGGCGGGACGAATCCGGACGACGGTCTGTTCGAATATCGTGGAAGGATTCAGGTTGTCTCTCCACTTTTTACTACTGTACATGTTGTTCGTAATGAAGAAGAACCATCTTGTTCCTGAATTCACGTGTTAATATCTACTTGCATATGTGAAAAGATTATTATTTAAGAATTTATTATTGTTTATATGATGTTTCACATGGATTTCACTAACATTTAGGATAGATATATGATGTACAACTAGATTTCCATGCACGTTTCTTCTTGGTTTTCAGGTTGAGGAGGAAGAAGGGTTGCTGGGGGTTTGGACCCCGCAGGATCTACATCAAACGTAGGATTACGGGTGAGTTCTACTATCGATGTTATCTAGTTTTTAGCATACAAGTGTGGTTGTGTGAGTCCTTCTTGAGTAGCATGCCCTGATCTGTGGAGGTTTTGACCCAACAAACCTCTAGGGAGTTATTTCCCGAAACAGAACTGGCGACTCCATTGGTGATCTAGGTGGATATTGGTGGTCACCCGCCTATTCCACTTGGGGCTCCACCATTGTCTATTTCAGTTTTTCAGTTTCGGCACAGTTTACTATTTTTAGCAGTTTTTCGGGTCCTAAAATTCCGGAGCCGTTTTGAGGCCCTAAACGACGTTTTTTGGGAAAACGGAGGGCAACATGGGTCCATGGACCGATGTTGCCCATTCCAAATTTGTAGTCCTCGGATAGATCTTTCTAACGAGGTATGGTACGTGTCAAACGAAGATCGTATGCCAAAGTTACGCCCCTGGGAAGTTGAAACACCAATTTACCCAAACGGGGCCCATAGTTTTGGCGCTTCATCTCCTAGGGTTAGGGTTTTGGCCGTTTAGGATTTGCCTTTATTTCTAAATGATAAATAGGCCCTCAAGCCTCATTGTAACTCAGCTCAGAGGCTTGTAGCCTCCACATCTCTTCTCAGAGATAGCTACCAGCGCCCTAGCTAGTTTTATTTCCATTCTGTCTGTAAGAAAATTTCAGTTCTTTGATATTAATGAAATGAAGTATGCTCCATACCACCGACCGTGGATGATAAAGCAACGCAATGAATAAACATATAACCATAAAAACAGAGATGCAATTTAAATAATGTTATTTGAGACGGTATTGCATGCCTCTAACTATGCTATCAAGTGCCTACTCAATGTGGACATCAAGTGGCATTTCATGTTGAGACATTGTCTCATTATTACCAAGTACTCCTACATATGACAAGAAATGTACTCCATCGTGCGTATTTGTCGACAATGGAAGCATTACATTTTAGAAGGAAACAATCATCCATACACTCACAGTCCCCTCAGCTCTGCGCGTACACAGGAAGCGTTGCGTGCACGATCGCCATCAGAAGTGGTCTACATATCTGCAACAGTTTCATTTGAACATCAAGTATAATAAGGGTAGCACCAATCATGTTGCAGACTGCCTCAGCCGACCACCGATCGTGGCGCTCACCACTGTGCTCAACTCTTGTGGGCACGAGACTTCTGATTGGCCGCTTCTCTATGAGAGTGACCCAGAATTCCGCCAAACTTACAAGGCACTCTTGGGGGGTACGCAAGTTCCAAATTTTCACCTCCAAGATGCACTTTTATGTCACATGGGACACCTTTGTGTTCCTTCAAGCGAGCGTGCCAAGATGATATGGGAAGCACACTACAGTCGAGTCGCCGGGCATTTCGGGGTCGAGAAAACAGTAGCAATCCTGCAGAAGTATTTCTATTGGCCGAACCTTCGAAAGGATGTCGAGAAGCACATCAGATCCTGCACTGCTTGTGCCATTGCCAAACCGACCATCAAGAAGCAAGGCCTATATACTCCTCTACCTACCCCTAGCCGACCTTGGGAATCCATCTCCATGGATTACATGTCGGGCCTGCCTTCTACTAAGCAGGGAAATGACTGTGTTTTCGTGGTCGTCGACAGATTCTCGAAGATGGCCATTATGGCGGCCCGCAAGAAGAATATCACAGCAGAAGCCACTGCTAAACTCTTCTTTGAACGAGTGTGGGTGCACTTTGGGATCCCACAGTCTATCATATCAGATCGGGATAGCAGGTTCCTCAGCACATTTTGGTCCAGCCTCTAGTCGATGTTGGATACCAAGCTCACCAAGTCCACAGCTTTCCATCCCCAAACAGATGGCCAGACAGAGGTCGTCAACAGAATGATTGTGCACATTCTGCGCATGTACAATTCAAAGCATCCACGCACATGGGACGAGAGCCTCCCTTATGTACAACATAGTTATAATCGGGCTCTCCACAGTTCAATCAGCCATAGCCCATTTCAGGTGGGCTTGGGATTCCAGCCACTATGCCCCATTGACGTAGCCATGCCATTTGCAGCTGCTCAGGCCAATTCAGCTCATGTCCAGTCTGAAGTTGACAAAGCCAGTAGCTTCATCGAGCGCATTCAACACATCCGCCAACATGTTCATGATATATTGGACAGAGCCAATGCCAAGTACAAGCAACGCCATGATCAACACCGGGTGCCACACAACTTCCAGGTGGGTGACAAAGTATGGCTACATTTGCAGAAGGAGCGCCTCACTGGACCCCACCGCAAGCTTCGCCCGCTCCGATACGGCCCGTACACCATCACCAAGGCTGTAGGGAACAATGCATTCGAGCTCAGTATTCCACCATTCCTTGGTCTGCACCCAGTCTTCAATGTGGATCGCCTTCATCCTTACTTCCCACCTCTACTGGACACCTCGGACATTGCAGAACAACTCACACCAACCGAGTTAAATCCAGACTGCATGGAACAGGCCACCACAGATTGCATCATGGACATGCAAATCAAGAACACTCGCCAGCAGAAGATCCAACTATATCGGGTTGTCAAAGCTGGCCAACTCCCGCACCAAGGAAAGTGGTTCACCAGGGACCAAGTTCAGCAGAAATTTCCTCATCTCATGGAGGAACTTAACGCAATGGGGACCATTGCTTCCTAAGGGGGGAGGAATGATCCATGTGGATATTGGTGGTCACCCGCCTATTCCACTTGGGGCTCCACCATTGTCTATTTCAGTTTTTCAGTTTCGGCACAGTTTACTATTTTTAGCAGTTTTTCGGGTCCTAAAATTCCAGAGCCGTTTTGAGGCCCTAAACGACGTTTTTTGGGAAAACGGAGGGCAACATGGGTCCATGGACCGATGTTGCCCATTCCAAATTTGTAGTCCTCGGATAGATCTTTCTAACGAGGTATGGTACGCGTCAAACAGAGATCGTATGCCAAAGTTACGCCCGTGGGAAGTTGAAACACCAATTTACCCAAACGGGGCCCATAGTTTTGGCGCTTCATCTCCTAGGGTTAGGGTTTTGGCTGTTTAGGATTTGCCATTGTTTCTAAATGATAAATAGGCCCTCGAGCCTCATTGTAACACAGTTCAGAGGCCTGTAGCCGCCACATCTCTTCTCAGAGATAGCTACCAGCGCCCTAGCTAGTTTTATTTCCATTTTGTCTGTAAGCAAATTTCAGTTCTTTGATATTAATGAAATGAAGTGTTATTTCCGATGCATCTCTGTATTTATGGTTATATGTTTATTCTGTTGTGTTCCTGCATAAATCCGGATCAACTGGGGATCGCATTCTTGTGATTCCCTTGTTGGGTGGTTTCAGCTGTTTGAAAGGTTTCCAATAGTTTTAACTATTATTTCCAGTCCAGTTAACTTTTTCTCAGTTAGACTGAAGACCTGGTTCTTTATCCAGGCTTAATCTTTTTTATTTTTCATTATTTACCTTTATATACGTGATTTTTTCTATACACAGTTGCGTATACACGCAGTTTTTGTTAAATGAAGTCGCGTATACGTGGGTTTCCTTTGACACAGGCGCGTATGCACGCTTGTTGAAAAGCTGATAAGTAGCGTATGCCTGAGCAAATTTTGAAATTTTTGATTTCTTGACTTTTTAGTCTTGTCTGCCTGTGGAGACCTGTTCTTGCAGTGTCTTTATAGTCTCTGGATTGTGTTGATAGTGGTTATTGGTCTTTTTCTCTCTTGATTGGTTGAAGACTGGCTATTAGGCAAATCTTGTTTTTTTAGTGCTTGCATTTCTGGTTCGAGTACCAAGATATCTTTTCGGGGGTTCTTGGTTGTTCTGCTTAATCAGAACAGAGAGCATCTACTCATATACTCTTTCCCAGCTTTGTGTCTTGCTTTGTGCTTCGATTTTTGCCTATTTTTTGGTTGGTTTTCTTGAGTTCATTTGACTAGGTCTTGTTGCAATTTTTTAAGAAGTCTTTCTTGGTTCTTTGAAGTTTGTGATTGCTGCAAGGTTGTACTATTCTTCTGGGCTGAGTTACTGAGTTTCTTGTCTTCTTTTGCTCATATAAATCTTGCTACTAAGTGGCACTATAAGATTTGGAGCGTTTTGGAAGTTTTGCTTGAAATTCAGAGTTGTTTGGCTTGGTAATTGGATAGTTTGCTTGGTCTCTTAGAGCTCTTCTTTTTTATAAAATTCAAAAGCTCAAAAAACATTTTGTTTTGTCATTTGCTTTTGTTTTGCATTTTTGTTTTCGTTTCGTTACATCTTTTGAAGCTTTGTTGAGATTTCTTGCCTTTGGTTTTTGACTTGATTTGGGAAGGGAATTGTCATTGGTTTCTTCCTCTTGTGTCAAGCATTTTTTGGTGTCTTTATACTGAGAGTTTCTGATTTTGGGAACTAGTTTAGTGGACAACCGAAAAGTGATAAAACTGAAGGATTCTTGGGAAATTTCTCTTTGCTTTGTTAGATTTTGCATCTTAGAATTTGCATGCTCTTAGTTATTTTCATTAGGTGCACTTAAGCATTTATAGTCTTTTTCATAGATTTTGTGAGTGTGAGTTTGATATTTGAAAAGAAAATTTTTTAGTCTCGTAGAACCCATGTAGAAATTTCTTTTCATAGAAAGGCAATTACTGCATTTGCATGTAGTTTGGTTTTCATTAATTTCTTTTCTGCGTCTTAAAACACCACAAGTTTCATTTCCATATCCCATTGACATAATATAACAGCCAATTAAAATAACCGCTATAATTTAAAAACAACTAGCAAGTTTTTATTAAGTGTCATACACCAACTAGCTAGGTTGTAGGGCCTTGGATTAGGTGAGTGGAGAGTTAACTCTCCAAGCCCGCTCAAACTAAAACATAGAAGTTTATTAATTGAGCGAAATCCAACTCCATTAGGTGGACCAGGAAATCTCTCCTCCAGAGAGTCAAGCGTGAGGGGAAGTGAAGGCCGAGAAGAGAGATACCCCCTCTCTGATTTGCTGGATCTTGCCTCAAGACCGTTCTGCCCGGCTTCTGATACGGATTGGTGCCCATAGTTGCCATTCCTAGGTTCCACACAGGTGACTGCGGGGGGGAATACCCGTGGTACCTGAGGCAGACGTCGTATCACTTCCAGCAGTACTTTTGGGGGGTGCCCTTGCAAAGCTTGGGTACTTGTGCCGACAAAGGCTGTTGTTAGGAGGTCGGCGTAACTGTTTCTGTTACCTTCGCTAGTAGGCCTGGGCCGTAATTATCCCAGACTACTTTCTGGAGGTCCTATTTTTCGCTTTCCCGTATTTTGGTGTCCGGTCCTAATCACCCGGAGCGGAAATACCTGAAGGCTGCTTGCTTGGCTGTATCTTAGGGATTTTTGTAGTGAGTGCTCTTTGATCCTAGCTTGCTTAGCTTTATACTTTTTTGAGTCAAATTAAAATTTGTTAAAGTGGCTGATCAAGCACCTCGTCGATCAAGGAGAATCTAGGGGTTATCTCCCGAGAGTGCAGAGCCTTCTTCGAGAAGGCGTAGGAGTAACATAGCAAGTGAATATCACCCTGTGGCATCTGACGCAGTGGAGAGAGATCCTCCACAAGGGATTGAAGGTTTCCTAGCTGGTTCTGGTGTTGGTTCCGAGAGGATCACCTCGAGAGTCTTATTTCCAGGAGAGTTAGGAATAAAAGTAGAGGAAGTACCTGAGTCTCCTCAGTCACTTCCATCTCCTCTTCCTCCTGATTATCCGTTTGTTGTTGAGTACATCGGACCTGAGTCTGCAAGACCAGAAGATCCTCCATTTTATTCATACCTTTCGATGGCCACGACTGGGAACGCGGCTTCAGCTGTGAGTGCTGCAGGCATTCAGACTCCTGCTTCAGTTGAAGGAGGAGGCACTATTGCTATATCTTCGATTGCTTCTAGTACTGCTATGTTTGGCTCGGGTTTCACCCAAGCACATGCTTCTCAATCTGGTCCCTTTTGTTCTGGAATGCCCACTAGTGGGATTCCTTCTTTTTCCTTTTCCGCTGTTGCAGCTGCGTCTACACCCATGTCTTCCATGGCTAGTGGGTCAGCTTCTTTTCAAGGGTTCCCCTTTGGAACTGGTTATATTCCTAGTTCAAATCCTTCTTTAGGGTATTTTCCTTTTATTTCTCAGACTCAGAGTTTTAACCCTTGGTCTGGAGGTCAGAGTTCAACTACTTTTACAGGTTGGAACCCTGTATTCACTACAGCAAGCACAGGGAATTAGTTTTACGCTGGTCACCAAGGGAATGTTTCTTTCCCTTCGTCGAGTGCTTATCATACTTTTTCCCCTCTTTCTAATGCTTGGAACCCCTATCAGGGGCTTTCCTCTTCATTCATTACTTCGGGGGGGGGAACTGGTCCGGTGTTTGGTAACTCTACGTTGGGAGGGGGTCCTTCTCCAAATGTTGGGTCATTTGGCCCAACATTTTCTACGAGTTCTTTTTGGAAACCTGGTGCCTCATCAAATCCAGGGTATTCTTTTCAGAATATAGGGAATTCATCCCATCAAGGATGGAATCCTCAGGCTCCACCTCGTTTACCTTTTCTGGCAACGTTAAACTTGCCAGATCTGTCGAAATTGACGAATGATCCGATCTGATATAGTCCAGGGTGGCCTCCGGTTCCCACCAAACTACCTTAAGACATTCCAAAGTTTGAAGGAAATAATGGAGAGGACCCGGCTGACCATATCACCACCTTCCATTTATGGTGTTCTTCTAACTCCCTGATCGACGACTCGATTAGGTTGAGATTGTTTCAACGCACCTTAACTAGAAACGCTGCCAAGTGGTATATTGAGTTAACTGGGGGCAGTTTTGCTACGTTTGGAGATCTGGCTACAACATTTCTAAATCATTTCCAGTTGCCTGTCCGTTATGATGCTGGGACTGAACTCCTAGCTAATTTTAAACAGGACGATGCAACCCACATTTCTGATCATATTCAGGAATGGCAGAGAAGGAAGAGGCTTATTAAAGCTCATATTCCAGGAGAATTCCTTTTGGAATGGTTTCTGAAATCTCTGCAGTCAGATATTTCTAAGGATGTATCCCTCTCCGGGGTATTTTCCGAGGAGCAGGCCATTTTTAGGGCCCAATAGCTTGAATTTATATATTCTCAGTCTGGGGTCCTTCATAAATATTTGCCTAATGCTCCTCGCTCTAAATTGGATTTATCCAAGACTAAACCTAGTCCTCATGGTGATGGACTTATTGGGTCGATCAATAGTGGTGTAGCTAACCTGCTTAATCAATTGCAACAATTGTCTTTACAATCTGCTCCTTCTGGTCAGGTTGTGCCTGCTGAATCATCGCCTTCTCAATCTTTGTCGGTGAATGCCGTTCAGACTTCTAACCCTAAAGAAAATCAACAATCTGAAGGGAAGAAGAAGGGACGTAATAAGAAAAAGGGCAAGAATGGGAAGGGTAATGCAAAATCCAATGAGCATGTTGGTGAGGGTCCAAAGGATAAAAAGAAAGTGAAGTTTCCATGCAAGTTATGTACTGAAGACCATCTTACTCACCTTTGCCCTAAAATTCAGGATGCGCAGCGCTTGTTAGCTCAGTAGGGTTCTTCTAGTTCCTAGGCTGTGTTGACAAACCCTTTTCCCCAAGGGTAACAGCTAGTTGTTGGCCCGAATCAAAATACTGGGGCTTCCTCTGGGGGCACCCAGGAAGGGGAAATTACATCAAACATATACATGATGAGTGCTCACGTGGATGTCGCCACGAGATCCCATGATTATGGCGAAGATGAGTCTTCGAAAGCCAAGGGTGCTCTCGATGCTACTGAGCCGCTTCACATCACGAAGCCTAATGTTGAGCCTATACCTCGGATGCCCAAAGCATCTACTAAGCGTACGACGATTAATCCAAATTCCAGGGCTTCCCAGAACTACTCTATTGTGGAAGATCTGGCGCAGAGTTCTTGTGCCATGTCGGCTCTTGAGGTGCTCCAGTCTTGTCCGGCTCAGCGCAATGCTCTGCTCACTGCTATTGGGGTTGTCGATCCAAAGAACTCTCTTATGATTACATTCGATATGACTAATTTTAAAAAGAGACTCCCCCATCATATGGCTTTTCATATTAAATCATCGTACCGGAAATGCAATATTTTCCGGACGGTCGTTGATGAGGGTGCTTCCACATGTGTGATGTCTCTCACATGTTGGAAGGGAATTGGATCTCCCGCAGCTGTTCCATCTGCTACTCTTCTGACTGCGTTTGATGGTCATTCTCACAGACCGCATGGCATTGTCCCAGCTTTTCCAATCTGTGTTGGGGGCAAAACTGTAAATATAGAGGTTGAGATAGTTGATGCAAGCTTGGACTACAACCTTCTGTTGGGGAAAAACTGGATTTATGAGATGGATGCCATTGCATCTTCATTATTTCAGAGAATTTGTTTCCCTCCTGTAGACCCGAATGCATCTTCTGACTCAACTATTCCAAAGTTGGATAAAGCCAAGTCGCTTGTTGAGAACTTAGGGGTTGGAATGTATTCTTCGTTGATGGGTACTTTTGATATTCCACCTCCTAATGTTCATATAAATGCAATTTCATCCTCCAGGGCTCCTCTTCGAAGAGAGTTCTTCAGAACTCATTATTTTTCGGACCCTTGGACCTTACCTTCCCCTACAACCACATTAGCGGAAGTTCAAGTGGGTGGAATGGCATTTCTGATGTCTGCAGCTGAGATTTCTTATCAATCTTTTGCTGAATCTGCAGAGTCCCTTCTAGCTCCTCTTTCTCCGGAGGAATTGGATGGCGATGTGGCTCCGGCTTGGACACTTAGTTCTTCTTCTGCCCAGGATTGCCTTGATACCACTCTTCCATCTGAAGAGGCCATCCTGGAAGCTATGACTGGTATAGATAGACCGTGGGATGATTTGCATCATCGGTCTTACTTTTTACCTGATTTGAGCGAAGTTGAATCAAGTTTTCCAAGTCCTGTGTCTCCTGGTCCTGTTCGCCCAGTCCTGAACTCTTTAGCACCAACACAGGTACATGCTGAAGGGAACATGGCTGTGATTTCTCCAACTATCCCGGTGAACATTTCCAGGGATCCCAATGTCATAGAGAATGTCTTCATTGAAGCCGAATGTTCCCCTGAAGAGATTCAAATTTACACCGATCTCTTTAAAGAGTATAGGGATGTGTTTGCTTGGTCTTATGAGGAAATGCCTGGTATAGATCCATCTATTGTCCAGCATGAGATCAAGACTTACGAAAATTCTAAGCCTGTGAGGCAAAAACTTCGTCCGGTCAATCCTAGGGAGGCTGCAGCTATCAAAGCTGAGGTAGAGAAGTTTCTCAAGGCGGGATTCACTTTCCTTGTTCCTTTGACTGAATGGGTTTCAAACCCTGTTCCCGTAGATAAAAAACAAGGAACAATTCGAGTTTGCATCGATTTCAGAGAACTTAATAAAGCATGTCCGAAAGATAATTACCCCACACCCTTTATAGATCAAATCATTGATGAGTGTGCCGGTAATGAGATTTTCTCCTTCATGGACGGTTTCTATGGATATAATCAGATTACTATCTGTCCTGAAGATTAGCATAAGACTGCCTTTATTTGTCCTTGGGGTACGTTTGCTACAAGAAGATGCCTTTTGGTCTTAAAAATGCTGGGGCTATGTTTCAGCGGGCCATGTCATATGCCTTCCACGACATCAAACAGATTATCGAGGCATATTTGGATGATTTAGCTGCTCATTCTCGAAAGAGAATGGATCATCCTGCTCACCTCCGTCAAGTATTTGAACGATGTCATTTCTACAAGAATAGGTTGAATCCGAACAAGTGTGTTTTCGCGGTCACATCCGGTCGGTTATTGGGATTCATTGTGTCTAGGGAAGGGATTAGGGTAGATCCCTTCAAGGTTGAGGCAATACTTCGGTTGCCTCCCCCATAATCTATTCGTCAACTTCAAAGTCTACAAGGAAAAGCTAATTTTCTTCGAAGGTTTATCGTGAATTATGCTCAAGTTACCAAAGGATTTATGAGATTGTTGAAGAAGGGAATTCCATTTTTTTGGGATGACTTCGCTCAGCGCTCATTCGATGCTTTGAAAAAATCATTTACCTCTGCTCCTTTATTGAGTCCACCTGATTATAGCAGGGATTTCCTTTTGTATTTTGCAGCAGCAGAATCTACCATTGGTATGGTTCTGGTTCAGGAAGATGATGCTCTTGTGGAGCATGTTATATACTATCTTAGTCGAGGCTTGGTAGGACCTGAACTCTGGTATACTCCGATAGAAAAGTTGGCTTTAGCAGCTGTTCATGCTGTGCAGCGACTCAGACATTACATTCTTCTACGAAAAACTTATGTTTTGGTAGCAGCCAATCCATTTCAATTTTTTCTTAGTAGGCGAGTGATTGGGTGCAAATACAATAGATGGATTGTGATTTTGTAGGAATTTGATCTTGAGTTTATGTCTGCCAAGTCCAAGAAATCATTAGTTTTCACGGAATTGATTTCTGAGTTGCCCTGTGGAGAGGAGATAGTCTATGATGAATCCTTCCTGGATGAACATTTGTTTCTTATCTCTCCACAGGATCCTTGGTATGGAGATATCATTGTGTATCTCCAGACTGCGTAGTTTCCCTCTACTTTTTTGAAATATGAGCACTGTAAGTTGCGTCACTTAGCTAAGAATTACTTGATCATTGGTGATGCTTTATACCGTCGAGGGGTTGATTCAATCCTGAGACGTCGTTTAACTCTCGAAGAAGCTGAGGCTGTGCTGAATGATTGCCACAGTGGAGCTTGTGGTGGTCATTTATTTGGGCTTGCTACAGCCCAAAAAATCTTGCGTGCTGGGTACTTTTGGCCTTCGATTTTCAAAGATTGTGTGGAGTCGGTCAAAAAGTGTCATCCGTGTCAAGTTTATACTCGAAAAATGCGAGCTCATCCAACTCCGCTTTTTCCAGTTATTACTGTCGGTCCCTTTACAAAGTGGGGTATTGATTATACTACTTGTAACCCGCCTTCGGCTAAAGGTCACAAGTACATTATTGTAGCAGTAAACTACTTTACGAAGTGGGTCGAGGCTATGCCTACATTTGGGAATGATGGTGAGACTGCAGCTCTTTTTCTTTTCAACCAGGTTATTGCTCGTTTTGGTATTCCTAGAGAGATTTTCACTGATCATGGCAGTCATTTTCAGAATAGCATGATGGCTGAGTTGGCTCTAAAATTAGGTTTCCGGCAGGAGCATTCATCTCCGTATTATCCTCATGCCAATGGGCAAGTGGAAGCCGTGAATAAATCCTTGAAGACAATTCTTCAAAGGACAATTGATAAAGCTCGATCCAACTGGCATATCATGCTATATCCTGCACTTTGGGCATACAGGATGTCAGTGAAAAATGCAACTGGCTTTACTCCGTTTCAGCTAGTTTACGGGTTGGAATCTATATTTCCTATTGAATGTGAGATTCCTTCTCTTAAGTTAGCTGTTGAGCTTCTTCCTGACACTTCTAGTCTTGAATAACGTCTCCTTCATCTAGAACATCTCGATGAGCAGCGTCGGGATGCCGCCACGATGAATGAAGCGCATAAAAACCGAGTTAAAGTTCAGTACGATAAGGTGGTCAAGCCTAGGGTTTTTTCGGAAGGTGACCTTGTTTTGGTCTATGCCCAAGAAAAAGATGCCCTGGGGGCAGGAAATTTTAAGTCTATGTGGTATGGCCCCTTTATCCTTAAAAAAGTCCTTAAAAAAAGAGCATATACCTTGGTTGATTTTGAAGGGAATGAGTTGCCGGAGCCTAGAAATGGGCTCTATTTGAAAAAGTATTATGCCTAGGCTTCGGCCTGGCATTTTTCTTTTGTATATAGTAGTTTTGCTTTGTACATATCTAGTTTTTCGATCTTTGATGGGATGGTGATGTTTTTGATCTGCTTTGGCAGGTTGTGTCGGATGTCATGAGTCATTTTGGTTTCGCCGATGGTGCTAGTAGACACACCCGGAACTTGGCTTCCGCGGCTTGGGTGCTTCATCATCCATCCAGTCAGCTGTTAGTATCAAGAGGAGTCTGCATTGGTCCTGCTTCCAATAATATAGCAGAATACACTGCAGTTATTTATCTACTCTTGGAGGCAATATCTTTGGGTGTTGATTCGTTGGTAGTTTTCTTGGACTCTCAGCTGGTGGTGTCGCAGTTGAATAATACTTATCGGGTTCGAGATCCATTTTTACTCCAGTTGTTCTTGAGGGTACGTTTGTTACAAAGATCATTTCAATTTTTAACTTTCATTCATATTCTTCGAGCTGACAATTGGATGGTAGACTCATTAGCTAATCAAGCAATTGATTGGCATATTAATCATTCCATACAATAAAATTTAATCATCAAAAACATCATACAATTTTATACATTTGTCACATCACATCAAACATCACTATATATAGATTATCAGAGTGTTCAAAAACTATACAAAATTTGGATCCATAAGTCATACAAAATTTGGGCTTATGCCCGATCATGTTGAAATCTCAAAAAAATATATACAGTCATCTGGTAAATCATATATATCTACTCCTGTGGTCCCTGCCCAGAAGTTGTGTTCCTATAGAACACGATCGCGGTGGAAACTCGGTGGAATAATCGTACCCAGTCACGGGGTACTCCTACCACCCGTCTCTGGATGGCCTCAGGCAGATCTTCCACTGCAGCCATAGGTACTTGGCGGGTTAACCCTTCCAAGTTCCTCTGTATAGCCTGGAGGGTCCTGTCTGGATCTACTGTATCCGCCTCGCCTCTGCGGCGCTTATGTCGTGGGTAACCCTCAGGTCGGACTGGTCCAATATCTGTATCATGATCATTATAAAATTTGTAAGTAATTTTGAATCCAATCAAAAACATGTTTGTTTTTTACATTTTTTCACATATATTGAAAAAATCCAAAAAACAATTTATAAGTCAAAAATTGCAAACTTACCGACTGTGCCCCATGCCGCGCCTGGTGGAAGGACAAGGTCTGGATCGCCACGAAAATCCATCCCGGCATAGGGATAGTCTTCCACAGCGATGATTTGTTCTCCCCACCATTGGAAGAACTCATCATCCCAAGTGGTTCGGGGAACTTCACTTCCCCCCAGTCTCTTCATCAAGTCAGCCCATCGGGCAATTCTTGGGTCTCTCGGGCTGCTAATAGAAGAGATCACTTTGGGTCTCAACCCAGGAATCTTCTCAAAGAAGAATGTCATGAAGATTGTACCATATCCGAAATTTTTTGTCTTTGTTTTTCGGATGGAAGTCAATTGTTGTTTCATGTTCATCAGTAGAGCTGTGCACCAATCAATAAATGAGTTAAGCATTCCACTGTTATACTCATTTGAGTCCTGGATGCCTGGTGTAGGGAAGCAGAACCTGCTACCCTGCCAATGGTAAAAAGGAGGATTTTCATGTGCAAGTCTCTTAAGTCTTTGATAACAATTTGAGTCCCAACTTTCTGGGAACCCTCTACGCAGTAGACGTGGACATAATCTTCCACGGTGAGCCCTCCCAAGGGTTTGCCATGTAAGTCTACTGGCTCCCCCCTCCGGGAGAGTCCAGTAATAAAATAGATATCTTCCACCTCGATACGTATGGGCATTTGATCTATGATGAAGCAATCTTCTTCCGGTTCCCAATAATTCACAAGCATTTCGAGCAACCGGACATTACTCTTCATATTTGGCATTTTGAAAAACTTGAGCAATCCACAATTTCGGAGAATATTGAGCGATAATTGGTCCTGCATTACTTCATTGTCAATGGCACTGTGCTCACGTTCTCTCCATGATATATTCATCCTACAAAAAATCAATAATTTGTCTGTTTGAATCACGTTTTTTCAATTTGGGTTGCGCATACGCGACTTTCTCTGTACACAGTCGCGTATATATGTGGCTTGGTCAATATAAACCCGCGTATGTGCAAACCCGTGATTTAAAATAAATAATTCTACGGTGAAAATTCATAGTTTTTAACTTATGAACGGACAAAATGAATAGCAAGGATGGATTAAGAGCTTACCTAACAAATTCGGCGAAGTTTGGCGGTCGATTGCTCCTGTTTTGACGAAAGAGGCTTTTTCTCCAGAGCTCTTTTTCCCAATTCAGCAAGTCACAATGAACCAAATGTGAGGTAACTTGTCTATTTATGCCCAAAATGTTGAAAATTTTCACAAAAATTTGTTATGCTTATTTTTTCAATCTATCTTAAGCTGCATAACCCGGATGCTTGGAAGTGCCCAAATTGGTATATTTTCAGGTACATTTTGATGAACTCGAGATTTTTTCCGGTTTTTGATCCATGACTGCTGACCCGTCATGGCAGGTATATGATCTTCACTGGCATATAGGTTAGGGAACCCACTATCCGTTGCATTTTTCATACTAGCCTCCATTCTGATCACTTGCCATAGGGTCGATCCCGTCAGGTCATGAGTATTTCACCCATTTCACTCGCCGATTATTTAATCATGATTTGGTGGTAGAGCCTTCCTTTACATGGGCTTCCTAGTTAGTTCCTCGCTATCACTTGTTGCCCATGCTGCATTTTATGTAGGCTCGGGAGTCCTCTTTAGTCCCGCCATGACTTATGTGTTGAAGCTTCATTCTTCTTCTTCCTCACTATCATTTTTCTGGCTATTACCCTAAGAGGCTCCCTGGTGTTGTTGAGTTGTATTATTGCATTGCATATTGGTTACTTGTTTATCCTCGCCTTTAGCCGGCTTCATTTTGGACTCGATGTTTAAGCCAACTTTTGACCTTGACTGTCTGTACAAGTTAACCATTGCATGCATTTAGCTATCATGACTTGACACCCTTTTTACCCATGGATGGAACATTCCTCTGAGTATCGCTTACCAGTTTCCGCCACCTTGCATTGAGCATAGGATTGTTCCTATCCCAGGAACTAGTGCATCTGTTTCTTGATACTCGTTCTATCCATTGTACTATAGCATTCTTTTATTATTTTTTAGGCTTATTATATGAAAAAGACAAAAAATCAAATATAACAAAAAGAGCGGGAACGGGATGTAACTTCGTAATTTGATGGCAATACAGTGTCAGTTTGTCGCCCTTGAACAAAGCACATACACTTATATATTTCCTTCATTTGGGATGGTTTTAGTTTTGACCTAGGTTCAGCCTTTTGCCTTGTTTCACTGGTCAGTCCTCCCCCGATTGGTTATCTCTTCCAATCATATGGAGAGTTTGTTTTTGCCTCCTGCATAACAGACTTATACAGTGTCATTTTTACTGCCATGGTCATCACGAGTCGTGCTTTTGTTCAAGGGAAGTCTAACCAGAGTCAGCCATTCTGCGGTGTCTCTTGACTCATTATTTAGTCGGCCTTCCCGGTCTTGTCAGTATCTTGTTCTATCACATCAGATGTTTTGGTCCTCTGCTCGTGCTAGTTTGAGAAGGTCTCCATTGACTTCTTGCTGGCGGGTTTGTCTCTTATCGACTACGACACATTGCTCTGAGAGAAAACCTAGAGCCACACCCTGGCCCTATTTCCATCATTGATAGGTGACCTTGTGCTCAGCATTTGAACATCATTATGGGTCTTTGACTGAGTGGTTTCCCATGTGTTCGACGTCAGCATAATTATCACACTTGGGATTTATGCATTACCTTGATTTCCATTTGACCCTATCGGTGGATATCTCGCCTCTGTGTCAGCTTTCATTATTGGTTGGTTCAGAGGGTTTCTTCCGTGCGCTAGCTTCATCTTGTGCATGTCGGAAACGTACTTCGGTTTGGTTCCGTCACTCTGCTTCGTCCGATTCCTTCCAAATTTTTGCCTACGGGTTACACTCGCGCTGGACTGATGTGGGATTCCTTAACGCCTTCCTTCCAGCAGATATTTTCCCATCGACTCCGACTCATTGCTATGGGAATAAGCTCTAGAGTCTTTTTGTCAGTACCTTAGGGTTTGCAGTCATTAGTAGCAGGCTCTTCGCTATCGACATTGGGGATTCATCATTGCCTCCTGATTGGTAGATTCTTCCAAGTGTTTGACTTCAACTCATTCATTCACACTTGTTATATTGTACTGGGGCACCTTTGCACTCATTTTCATTATTGGTGGGTTGTCTCGCGTTGGTTAACGGTTTACATTATTGACCGGTAATCCAACGATTTCTCACATGGTCAACTTCAGCTCATTTATTCCCATTGTGTATAATTGTGTCGTCGAGATCGGTGAAGACCTCGGGTTGCATCAGCATCTTTCGGTTCACTTTTGACAGTCCATTCAGTTTCTGCCAGTGATGTCGTCCACCCTTATATGTTGCAGTGTCAGTACAGCAGCATCCTATATGTTGGCTCCCGAGTTGCGTGATTGTACCATGTGTTCCACCCCTTATGATTTGGTACTTGGAGATTCAGTTACTTTTATGATCAGACATCCAGTTTCAGCATCATTGATCAGTTTTCTATATGTGATACTTGGACATTGATTCCGACTTGTACTTCCAGGCCCTGCTCAGATGATTCATTATGTACTTTTAGTTCAAATATACTTGTATACATTCTGGATTCATCATGTACTTTCTATATGATATATTTTTGACTGAGCATGGGTATGCCCACCTCAGCATGAGTTGACTCTCTGTTTTCTTTCATTGGTTTTTGGGAGGCTGAAATTTGGTGAAGTCTTCTCTTGTCCTTGCGAAGTTCTTTCTATGTGCATAATACATTTCGGCCATCATGTACCCCTTCTGACCTCATATATTAGGGGGCATCTGTTATAGCATCATTTTTCACCCTCATGTGATTCATGATTGTCTCTATGGCCTTGGGCACCCATTCCCATAGACTTGAACAAAATTCATAAAAAACAGTGTTAAAAATCCCATACGCGGGTATGCCCAGACTTTTCCGCATGTATACGCGAGTCCACATGTACTTTTCCGCGTATGCCATTAAAATCATTAAAAATATATATAAAAATTCCCTATTTTCGGGCTGGGTTGATGGTTACTCCGGTAGTTCAACCACCCCAGCACGTGGCCAACTGTTTCCAACTGATTGAAACTACTTTGAGGGAGTATAAAAGCCCCTCATGTGCATGGCCTAAGGGAGAGAGAAATTTATAGACATTATACTCTGTTGGAATCCCAATTCAAGTCTGATTTCCCGTGCCTCCTACACTTTCCCAGATTTTTACAGGAAACCCTTGTTTCCTGGAGATGTTCATCAGTTTATATGTCATCTCGTGTGCATAAGTCTTGAAAGTATCCTAGCGAGGCAAGGGCGGGACGGATCTGAACGACGGTCTGTTCGAAGATCGTGGAAGGATTCAAGTGATCTCTCCACTTTTTACTACTGTACATGATGTTCGTAATGAAGAAGAACCATCTTGTTCCTGAATTCACGTGTTAATATATGCTTGCATATGTGAAAAGATTATTATTTAAGCATTTATTATTGTTTATATGATGTTTCACATGGATTTCACTGAAATTTAGGATAGATATATGCTATACAAATAGATTTCCGTGCACGTTTCTTCTTGGTTTTCAGGTTGAGGAGGAAGAAGGGTTGCTGGGGGTTTGGACCCCACGGGATCTACATCAAACGTAGGATTACGGGTGAGTTCTACTATCGATGCTATCTAGTTTTTAGCATACAAGTGTGGTTGTGTGAGTCCTTCTTGAGTAGCATGCCCTGATCTGTGGAGGTTTTGACCCAACAAACCTCTAGGGAGTTATTTCCCTAAACACAGTGTCTGAAGTAGTGATGAGCAACTCTGAAAGAATTAGATCATGGATTGAGTGGAGTGGGGATTCAGATCATCTGCCAATTATGCTGCAAATTGAGGGGACAACAAGCCAGTTAGTCTTTTCAAATTTAACTCAAGGTGGGTCAAAGATGAGGTGTTCATAAACCTTGTCATGCTAACTGGGTGAGGTACGATGACAATTCAGTGGAGTCGACAAGTATTCAATTTGCTGCGGATTTAAAGAGTCAAAGGGATTTATCAAATTGGGCTCAAGCGAAAATAAGACTTGATGCATAGGACCTAGTCACAGTAGCAGAGATTTATGCTAAATATTATGAAGGATAGTATCATGTAACTCCTAGAGAAAAACTAAAGGCTTTGGAATAGTTCAAGAGGAAACTACCGGAAGATAATGAAGTTCAATGGACCCTTAAGACTAGGGCATCATGGCTTGCTAGTGGTTGTGGTAATGAAAATACAAATTATTTTCATATTTCTAACCTTGGAAAAAATCTAAATACCATAAGGAAATACAAAAATTGATAAAAGCAAATCAATTTTTTTCAAAAAAATCGTAGAGCTAGGTGTAGCTCACTTTAAACGGTTGTATAAAGAAAAACAGAGTAAATATAGAAGAAATAGTGAAGATCACCTCAGTCTTTCCGAGCTTTGTTGGAGAAGAGGAAAACCAATTTCTTTTGGTGGTGTCTATAAAGAATTGAAGGTTGTCCTTGCTACTCTTCAGAAAGACAAAAGCACTGCTCCAGATGGATGGATTGTGGAGTTCTTTTCAAACTTTTTATGATTTTCTGGGTGAGGCAATGCTAAGGGTAGTGTAGGGCACAAGAAGCATTGGATGTTTTGGGCTGGGCTTTAATCCCACCTTTCTTTCTATAATCCTCAAGAAAGACACTCCAATTTATCTTGCAGACTTCAAGCCAATGTCAGTATGCAACTGCATTTATAAGATTGTTGCATAAATTAACATAATTAGGGTGCACAAGATTACTTTGAGTCCATCTCTAAAGAACAATTTGGCTTCCCGAATGGTAGACAAATCCATGAGGCCATTGGTCTGGCAACATAAGGATTACATTCAATTAAATCTAATAAAATGTAGGCAATAGTAATGAAATTGGACCTCCTTAAGGCATTTCATAGATCTAATTGGATATACTCAAAACTCATCTTAATTCGTATTGGCTTTTGTCTCTAGATGGTGAACTGGATAATGGGTCATTTATCCTCTATGCATCTTCTTGTTTTTGATTAATGGATTTTGCTTTGAGTTCTTCAGACCCTCTAGAGGACTGAATCAAGGGTATTCTTTGTTTCCTTTACTTATTTTAATTATTGTTGAAGGGTTTAGTCTAATTGTAGAGGCAAAATGCTTAGGATCTCTATACCGCATAAATATTGGTAGATCTTTCATGTTGACTCACTTTTGTTTGTAGATAGATGTTTTTCATTTCTATGATGGCTTTAGAAGGGATGTTACAAAAATAGATTCTGGATCTCTATAACCTAGCGTCAGGTATGGAGATTAATATTCAGAAATTATTAATTGCCTTTAATGAAGCGGAAGAAGATCATACACGTGGCACACTATTGATTGGCAGTGATTAATAGAGAAAATTTCAGTGTAACTGTTCATTATTATCAGGGGAAGACTTACCCTAGTTAAGGTTGTCTCGGAGGAAACTCTGATTTATTTGTTATCCATGGTGCATATCCCTAAAAACATTTCGGAATCAATCAGGAAGAGAAGCTTCAAACACCTATGAACAGGCAAGAAAGAGAAGGATAGAATACCTTTGGTTAAATGGTAAGCTTTGGCAAAACGTAGGGATTGTGTTGGGTGGGGACTAAAGAATACTCATTCCTTTGGCAACGCTCTAGCAACGAAAAGTATTTGGAGGTTAATCTTCAATGAGGTGCCGTGGACACAAGACTCAGGTTATTACTCAAAAATATTTTGAACCGCTGTTGGTGGATGAATGGGTGAGAAAAGGATCCAAATTTGTGCGTAATGTATCTATCTTTTGGAATGCATGGCCATTTATTTTCCTCTTGGGAATTGGTTAGTATGGGGAGAGAAAGGTTGGTATAGATCCTTGGCTGCATTGTGGGGATTCTCATATTTTACCCATAAATCTATTAGCAAAACTTCATGGTAAAAGGGTTTTTAAACTTGTCCGTGTAGCATAGGCTAGCACCACATCTCTCTCGCATCATGGGTGGAAGGCTAGAGAGGGCTTTGAGCTGATAGAGGAAGAATCAAAGAGGTGGAAAACTTATACTAATAAGTTAAAACCATTATCGCATTTGTTTAACAAAGGATAAAGATTGTTTAGTCTGGTCGAAGAACCCAATATTCAGGATTTA
This sequence comes from Pinus albicaulis, assembly GCA_034641835.2. Lineage (NCBI taxonomy): Eukaryota > Viridiplantae > Streptophyta > Pinopsida > Pinales > Pinaceae > Pinus > Pinus albicaulis. The sequence goes on along the minus strand of CM076576.1, from coordinate 308,506,314 downwards.
TTCTCCAAGGTTAGGGTTCTTCGACCAGACTAAACAAGGTAAGGTCGTCTAGTGGTGGAACACTTTGTGGAAAATCAGTAGCCCCACTTAAACCAAAGTTTATATGTTGGCTCGTGCTCAGGAACAAAGTGTTAACCATGAGATGTCCTTCAAAGGAGAATCAGAGAGGATTGTCAATGGTGTAACCTGTGTACACTAGAGGACCACCTTCTCATTTAGCAAAGTATCAGGAACTGGTTCCAGCAAAAAGGTCTCAAAGCATTCAGAACACAACCAATGGTAGTTGAATGGGGCATCTGGGTCACTAAAAATGTTAAGATATTCCAAGGCAAGTCCCAGCTAACATTCCATGTGCATCTCATATCATGTCTTTTTATGGAAGCTGAAAGGCAATTCACAAAACTGTGAAGATAAGGACTCAGTTATAGCCCTCAATCGACAAGACTGAAGCCGAGGACCCTTTTGATGGCACATGCCAATGGAAACATTTGTCCTATGGGGCAGGCAGCGTATTATATTCGGATGAAACTTACTATTACTTTCAACTTAGGATGGAGGTATGGCCCCAATAGTTATATATATTATTGAAGCTGGCAGGAGAAAAAGGTTTAAAGCTTATGGTGTATGGAGATTCGTCACCTGCAATCAATTGGATGAAAAGGCTATTTAAAATGGATAAACTTAGGCTTCTTCCTGTTCTGAACAAGGGCAAAAGAATTAAGTCTTAGTTTGCATGTAAACCTTCCATCATATTTTTAGATGTTTAGAGGTAAATGTTGTAGTAGATGCTCTATTAGAAGGAAGTCTGTTCATGGAGACTAACACATGGGAAATGAAAGAGTACCAAAATGGAGCCTGTCTGACATGCAGCTCAATAACATGATCTGAATCTGGATAAAGGAGTCGGTGACAGTGTAAATGTCGGTGGAGATGGTAGAGCGCATTTTGGTAAGATAGTTGGATTGTTTCAGCAAGATGGAGCAGTACTAATAGAAAACAGAGACCTGGGGAAAGGGTTTTAACTTTTTGGCAACTATAATCAGCCAAAATGGTGTATCTATAGCTGCCAAGGTTCCATCCGAGACATCATCTCTAATCTGTAAATGAGTTCTGGAATTAATGGTTGTTAGACACCAACATATCACTTTTACACTTGGTTTTGTAGTGCAGTTGTTCGACATAATGCTTACGTGCATTTTTATTTCCTTCTTTTGAAGGTATAGAGCATGCTCAAACAGGGCTCATCATGGAGAAATTATTCATAGATCTAAAGTAGATTTTAGTTTTTGTTTCTGCTCTTTCTTAACTTGGAGGAATCGTCTACTAGTTGGGCATATGCTATCATTTTATGTAAAGAGTGTATACTCTTCTCAGTCCCCTTTTTTGGATAGCTATAAATAAATATGGCATGGATTGTATTCTGAATAATCTTTCATGGAGGTTGAATAAAAGCATATTTAGAATGTATGCTTGATCTAATAAGAAGAGACTACATTTTTCATTTTTCATGGCAACGAAAATATAAAAACAATGATTAGTTTATTTTAATAATTAAAAAATAAATAAACATATGAAAAATATTTCATAACTCGTAAATGTATAAAAGATTTTTCGAAGAGAATTGTGTATTAATTTAGTCTTCTCAATGTTTCGAATCGTTACTTCATCTATCATCAGAGACAAACTTGATGATGGACGAGGTAACCCTAAGAGACTTTAGAAAAACTAAATTATTACACAGTTATCTTCCCAAAATCTCCAACAATAGGAACAATGGTAGAAGCCTCCAATCACTTTATATTCATTTAATTAATCAAATACTCACCATAAAAATATCATAACAAAAAATGATTCTAAAAAATTAAAACTTTTAATCACCGTCAAAGAAAATCGCAATGGTTACATATGGATTAAGGCAGAGCGTGCGTTCTGGAGTTGCTCAAGTTGTCCAATTGATGGAAGTAATGATGTTATGGAGTTACAAATATATCCAGAGCCTTGAGAGACATGCTGTTAAAATGTAATGTCTTTGGAACCTTCATCAATTTTTACTATTATTTTAATTGAAAAACACCAAACTGGGTAGTTATGTGCATTCCAAATCTGTTTAGGATTATGAACATCATTGTGACAAACTGATATCATCATGAAATCCCTGGCCTCCCTTGCACAGGGAAAATTTGGAGCCTCGATCCCTTTAACTGATATAAATTTCCATGTCACAAAACTCATGAACTATATTTTTTCCCCTTTATAAATTTCCTCTTAAATAGCCAGCAAACTTTAAACAATAGACGCCCATTGGCATTCCACATTTTCACAAGTTTCTTATTTCTTGATTTTTATCTAGGAGATTTTTTGGTATTTATTATTGTATTCTTCAGTTCCATCCACTTACTTTTGTGGTCATTCGTTAAACATTAATATAATTATTTTATCTTATCTTATCTACATCAATTTCTGCATCGTCAAAAAATGCAACACAATGTAGTTAAAAAAAATACAACTCTAGTTTCTCTGCTACAAGTTCTGTATCCTTAGAAAATGAAAAACGCCATAGAAAAGAAAACATCTCTTTAGAATAATCGAATTTTTTTAGTAAAAGTAAAGCATCATCCCTCTCATTCAGTGTCTTTTTAAACTCATTGTTGTAGCTTACATTTTATAGCCGAGGTTAAATCCTTGCAATGGGGAAATTTTCTAGCAGCAGTCTTTAACCCTTCCTGAAAACAACCCCATATGCAAAAATACAACTCTAGTTTCTTGGCATCAAGTTCTGCATCCTTCGAAAATGCAACACGTCATCGAAAACAAAACATCTCTTTAGAATAATCTACAAATTTTATTAAAAGTAAAACATCATGCCACTTATTCAGTGTCTTCTTGAACTCATTGTTGCAGCTTACAATTTATAGCCGAGATCAAACTCATAGCGATTTTTTTGGCAACAATCTTTATACCCTTCCTGAAAACAACCCCATCTGCAAAAGATTCTCCTGAGTAACTCTCACGCTTCCTTTGTGGACAAGAGTTCACATTGTTGTGGGGAAAATGAGAAATGAAAAAGATAATAGGAGAAATGTAACTGAATTGGACAACTGAAAGATAAAACACTTTGAAACTTTATTGATCAATTTCTCCATGCATACAAGCCTCTCGGGCCACCTCTTTTAACTAGACATATTTCGTTATCTCGTTATTCAACTATATGTCGTTATTCACCTAAATTTCATTATTCTAACTACATAGGTAATAAGTAAATTTACATTTGTTGTCACATTTTTAACAAACTCCACCTTGACAACAAAGTTCCTAATGCCCATTTATCATCTTTTCTGCAAGCTGAGAGAAGCAAGACACCATCTCAGCTTCTCTATTGTAACTGGCTTCATGAATATATCTGCATGATTCTCTTATGTGCGGACCTTCTTGAGGACTACTTTGCTGCCTTCGATTACATGTCTCACAAAGTGATACCTTGCATCGATGTGCTTGGTCTTGCTATGATAGGCTAGATTTGTAGCCAAATGAATAGCGCTCTGACTATCACAAAACACATTCACTTTCTCCTGCGTCCTTCCAATCTCATCAAGCTGACCATTTAACCAGATTGCCTCTTTACAGGAATCTGAAGCAACTATATACTCTGCTTCAGTAGTGGACAAAGCAACTGTCCCTTGAAGCTTTGACATCCAACTAATTACTCCACCTGCAAGAGTAAAAACATAACCTCTAGTAGACCTCCTTTTTTCCAAATCACCTGCATAATCAGCATCCACATATCCGCAGACTGTACCTTCAAAGCTGATGCAATGGTCACTTGTGCCTCTCAAATACCGAAGCACCCATTTCACTACTCGCCAATGTTCTTCCCCTGGATTTGCCATGAACCTGCTGACAACTCCAACTGCATGTGAAATGTTAGGTCTTGTAGATACCATCACATACATTAAGTTGCCTACCGCATTTTCATATGGTACACGAGACATATACTGCTTTTCTTCATTAGTTCTAGGACTTAAATCCGAAGAAAGCTTAAAATGGGAAGCTAATGGAACATTAACAGGTTTCACATTGTTCATACCGAACTTTTCAAGTATTTTCTCCACATACTTTTGTTGTGATAACCAAAGCTTACCATTCTTCCTGTCTATGTGTATCTCCATGCCCAAGATATGTTTTGCCGCTCCAAGATCCTTCATTTCAAACGTCCTAGAGAGCTGAGCCTTTAACTTGCTGATTTCTTTCATGCTTTTGCTTGCAATAAGCATATCATCAATATACAACACCAAGATAATGAATATGCCATTGAAAATTTTGAAGTATACGCAATGATCATACTCACTTCTAATAAAATTTTGGTTCACCATGAAGGAATTAAACTTCTTGTACCATTTTTTGGGCTACTGCCTCAGGCCATACAATGATTTCCTAAGCTTGCAAACTAATCTTTTGCTGCGACCTTGTACAAAACCTTCTGGCTGATCCATATATATCTCTTCATCCAAATCACCATGAAGAAAGGTTGTTTTAACATCTAACTGTTCTAACTCAAGGTCCAGTAAAGCAGTTAGTGCTAACACAGTACGAATAGAAACAAGTTTAACTACTGGTGAAAAGATCTCATGAAATTCAATACCTTCAACCTGAGAATACCCTTTTGCAACCAGTATCGCCTTAAACCTCTCGATACTTCCATCAACTTTTCTCTTCAACTTGAAGACCCATTTGCACCCAACAACGCTTCTCCCTTCATAAAGTTCTACAAGATCCCAGGTATTGTTCTTGGCTAAGGAGTCAATTTCTTCTTCCATAGCCTTTTTCCATATCTTGCTATCTGCATCATCAATTTCTTCCTGATAACAAGATGGTTCCCCATCTTCAGTAATCAATGCAAATGATGAAGCAGAGTCTTCATACCTTTTTGGTGTTCTTCTTTCCCTCAGAGACCTTCTCAGAGTGACTGGTTGCTGATTGGATTCTGGAATTTCTCTAGTTTCCTCTGCTTCTCCACCTTTTTTAGAAGTCTCTCCTTCCTTTCGACTTTCTGGAAAAGGTACAGTCTCCAATTGAATCTGCTGACTTGGCGATACTTGCTTTTGTTCAACCTTTTCAACATCTGATTTTAAAATAGATGATTCATCAAATGTTACAACTCTACTAATGACTATCTTCCGTGAAGTAGGATCCCACAACCTATATCCCTTCACTGAATAATCATATCCAACAAAGACACAACATTTTGATTTTGGATCTAATTTTGAATGCTGATTTCTAGGAATAAGAACATAGGCATCACAACCAAAAATCTTCAAATGCGAATAATCACAAGACTGACCCAACCAAACTTCTTCAGGAATTTGACAGTTTATTGCAACCGAAGGTGATCTGTTAACTAAATAACAAGCAGTAGATACTGCTTCTGCCCACAACTCCTTTTGCAGATTAGCATTACTAATCATGCTTCTGGCTCTTTCCATAAGAGTTTGATTCATCCGTTCAACAACACCATTCTGCTGAGGAGTATAAACAACAGTTTTATGTCTAACTATCCCTTCATCCTTACAAAATTGTTCAAATTCTAAAGAGGTAAATTCACCGCCATTGTCAGTTATTAAACATTTAACTGATTTGCCTGTTTTCTTTTCCACCTTTGTTTTAAATTGTTTAAACACATCAACTTTCTTTTTCAACATATAGACCCAAAATTTTCTATAGAAATCATCAATAAAAGTTAAAAAATACAAGGCACCTCCATAGGACACAGTAGGAGATGGTCCCCACATATCAGAATGAATGTAGTCCAAAATTTGCTTGCTATTATGATTGCTAGACTTGAATCTTTGTTTACATTGTTTGCCAAACACACAATATTTACAAAAATCCAACTTCAAGGATTTCAAATCAGGAAGTAGCTTGCGGTTCATCAGTACCTGAAGACCTTTCTCGCTCATATGACCCAACCGCTGATGCCATTGATGAGAACCTTCTTCTGATTTATCTGACACGATTGTTGCTTCACTAACTTGAGTGCTCCCTTTGAGTCTGTACGGGTTTCCGACCTTTTCTGCCTTCATAACAACCAAGGCTCCTTTCGAGACTTTCAACACTCCATTCTGATTGTAAACTCATAACCATTCGAATCCAAAACTCCCAAGGAAATCAAGTTTTTCTTTAGATCAGGTACATGCCTAACATCAGATAAGGTTTTAATTGTACCATCATACATTTTAATTTTCACATTTCCAATCTCAACAGTCTAACAAGATGCATTATTTCCCATGAATACAGAATTACCATCTACAGTTTCATATGATGAAAACCAATTTCGGTGCGGACTCATATGATGAGAAGCACCAGATTCTAATAGCCAATAGTCAGCATCTTGTGAGATATTACAAACAGGGAGTGCTTCAGCAATTAAAACCTCATCATCCATACCTGAATCGACTTGATTTTCTTCCTTGTTGTTGTTTTCTGCCTACTTCCGTTTCCAGCAATCCTTTTTGAGATGTCCCGGTTTGTTGCAGTACCAGCATTTTGCTTTACTCTTCTTGCCGCCCTTTGACTTCGATCTGGAAGAACCTCTTGTCTTCTCTCGCCGTTCCTTTGACCGACCTCTAGCTACCATGGCTTCAGGTGCAGAAGTCTCAATGCTAGATTGTCTTCGTACCTCTTCAGATAAGAGAGCACCCACGACAGATTCAAATTTTAATGAATCAGCAGTGCTCAAACTGACTGAGGTCACGAAGTGATTCCATGACTCAGGCAGGGAACACAACAAGGTTATTGCCTTGTCTTCTTCCTCCATATTTACTTCCATATCAGACAACTGACAAATAAGCATATTAAAAACATTTTAAGTGATCTGCAATTTTCGTACCCTCCTTCATCCGAAGGCTGTACAGCTGTCTTTTTAAATAAATTCTATTTGTCAAAGATTTTGTCATATAGAGAGTTTCTAATTTCTTCCACAATGCTGTGGTTGTACTCTCTCCAACAATATTGAAGAGTACTTCGTCTGCCAAACATAACCGAACGACACTGAGAGCTCAGGCATCCAAGTCCTCCCAGTCCGAAATCGACATGCTTGTTGGTTTTTTAGTTACCCCGTCTAAAGCCTTGTGCAACCCTTGTTGCACCAGCAAATCCCTAACCTTCAGTTTCCACAAAGCAAAATTGTTTTTCCAGGTGAATTTCTCCACCTCAAATCTTGCGTTTGTCATTTTCGCCATTTCTCCCTTCTAGGATTACAGATTTCCCTTATTCTTCTAGGGTTTCAAGGGTTTCAAATCTTTTCTTTCTCCTACTACTTTAAATAGAAATAAAAATTACAATTTCTGTTTTTTTTCATTCACTAAATCAACTCTTTTGAAAACAATATTTCTATACCAAAAAAAAAACTTTTTCTCAAGCTGAACCCCCCCTTTTTTTTTGAAAAAATAATTGTTGTTCAAACCCTTTTCAACTAATGTTGATTTCCTGACTTGATATACTGTTTTAAAAAAAACAAAGAATAGTTCTGTTTAAAACAGTAAATTCTTTCTCCTTTAAAAAAAAAAAATTACCCGACTTTTGAGCGGCCAAGGATAGCGGATGGCGGAAGTTTCTCTTCACCCTCTGCAAACTCCTCCAATTCCTTCAAGAACCGCAGATCAATCTTCTTTCCTACCAAGAAAGCGGATTGTAACTTAGTTTACGACTTACATTTGCACAACCGGACTCTGCAGCCAAAACGACTTTGCCCACAACTGACTTCTCTCCACTTGACACAGATTTCTCAAAAAAGAACTACTCCTACAACGCTTGCTTTGCCCACAGCAAACTTCTCTCGACCCTCTCTCACAATGGATTCAATACTGGGCAACTCGAGCAAAAAACTTTGATGAGACTTCTCGGCTTTCTCTTTCCACGCAGCCCAACAACAAAACCCTCGACAACCCCAAACGGTCTTCTCTCTCGATCTTGGAGCAGTTTTCTTGATTCTCTGTCGACGGCTCTTCACCTCTACTCGACGGCTTCTCCGTTAGAGCACCTGTGTCTGCTATCTCTCAAGAGGCAGATTGCAGATTCCAACAGTTGACAGCTTCCAAGAGCTCTCCTGCTCGTCGACGGCGAATTCTTGACAGTATTCTCCAGCGGGAACAGATTAAGACGGACACTTCACTATGCCGGTCACTTTATTATGCCAGTCACGTTTTAATGCAAAAAACTCTCTGGAATTATATTCAAGGCTTTGATACCACCTGTTGTGGGGAAAATGAGAAATGAGAAAGATAATAGGAGAAATGTAACTGAATTGGACAACTGAAGGACAAAACACTTTGAAACTTTATTAATCAAATTCTCTGTGCATACAAGCCTCTTGGACCATATATTTTAACTAGACATATTTCATTTCGTTATTCAACTATATCTCGTTATTCACCTAAATTTCATTATTCTAACTACATAGGTAATAAGTAAATTTACATTTGTTGTCACATTTTTAACACACTTTCTTTCAATTACATCTTTGTTGTGACGGGAGATTAGACACTAAAGTCCTTTTTCCACATTCACAGTGTTAAGATCCATTTGACTCCACATATCATCTAATACAAGAAGAAATCTTTTATTTTCTTGACATGTGGACAACTTCATCTTCCGCATGTCAATAGCAGAATTTCCTTCCACATTTAAACTCAAAGTACCCATCACACAAGTTTAATGATAAGGTTCTTCAAGCCATTTCTACAGTGCCATATGAGCAAATTTAATACCCGACCCTACAATCTCTCGAAGAAACACCTCTGTTTGAGGTGCTTCTTCTATGGAGACCATCTATTGAGTATTGCCAAAAACTGTAAAAACCCCCACACACAGGGTCTCTGAAATATGATCGAATTTCTTCTTCCCATCTTTCATTTGTTGAAATAGAGTGGAGAAATTTCTTCTTCCCATCTTTCATTTGTTGAAATAGAGTGGAGAAATGAATGAAATATGAGAAAATCAAACAAGAACTATTGAAATGTTGATCGGGAAACATAAACGAGAAAGAAATACAATTCATAACTGAATGACAAATTGAAAATTAACTCACACAAAACACATATATTTTACGTGGTAAAAAACCTTGACAGGGTGTCAAGGAAACATCCACGGGGCAAGGGATTGGAAACTCTATTAATCGAAATGATTCTCCATACATACAAGCCTCTCGGGCCATCCAATTTAACTCGAGCCTATTTCGTTATTCTAACTTCATTTCGTTACTCAACCAATTAACGGTCAATAAGTAATTTGCCCAAAATTACATTATTTACAATTCGTTGTAATATTTTCAACAAACTCCACCTTGACAACAATTTTCCTAATCTTTCCCATGCCCATTCATCATCTTTTCTGCAAGCCAAGAGAAGCGAGACACCTTCTCAGCTTCTCTACTGTAACTTGCTTCGTGAATATGTATGCATGATTCTCCTGCGTACGGACCTTCTTGAGAACTACTTTTCCGCCTTCGATTACATGTCTCACGAAGTGATACCTTACATCGATGTGCTTGGTCTTGCTGTGATAGGTTGGATTTGTAGCCAAATGAACAATGCTCTGACAGTCACAAAACACATTCACTTTCTCCTGCGTCCTTCCAATCTCATCAAGCAGACCTTTTAACCAGATTGCCTTTTTACAAGAATCTGAAGCAGCTATATACTCTGCTTCAATAGTGGACAAAGCAACTGTCTTTTGAAGCTTTGACATCCAACTGATTACTCCACTTGCAAGAGTAAAAACATAACCTCTAGTAGACCTACTTTTGTCCAAATTTTCTGCATAATCGGCATCCACATATCTACAGATTGAACCTTCACGACCATCAAAGCTGATGCAATGGTCACTTGTGCCTCTCAAATATCGAAGCACCCATTTCACTGCTCTCCAATGTTCTTCTCCTAGATTTTCCATGAACCTGCTGACAACTCCAACTGCATGTGAAATGTCAGGTCTTGTAGATACCATCGCATACATTAAGTTGCCTACCGCATTTTCATATGGTACACGAGACATATACTTCTTTTCTTCATTAGTTCTAGGACTTAAACCCGAAGAAAGCTTAAAATGGGAAGCTAATGAAACATTAATAGGTTTCACATTGTTCATACCGAACTTTTCAAGTATTTTCTCCACATACTTCTATTGTGATAACTAAAGTATACCATTCTTCCTATCTCTGTGTATCTCCATGCCCAAGATATTTTTTTCCGCTCCAAGATCCTTCATTTCAAACGTCCAAGAGAGCCGAGCCTTTAACCTATTGATTTCTTCCATGCTTTTGCTTGCAATAAGCATATCATCAACATACAACACCAAGATAATGAATATGCCATTGAAACTTTTGAAGTATACACAATGATTATACTCACTTCTGATAAAATTCTGGCTCACCATGAAGGAATCAAACTTCTTGTACCATTGCTTGGGCGACTGCCCCAGGCCATACACTGATTTCCTGAGCTTGCAAACTAATCTTCTGCTACGACCTTGTACAAAATCTTATGGCTGATCCATATATATCTCTTCATCCAAATTACCATGAAGAAAGGCTATTTTAACATCTAACTGTTTTAACTCAAGGTCAAGTAAAGAAGTTAGTGCTAACACAGTACGAATAGAAACAAGTTTAACTACTGGTGAAAAAATCTCATGAAAATCAATACCTTCAATGTGAGAATACCCTTTTCCAACCAGTCTCGCCTTATACCTCTCGATACTTCCATCAACTTTCCTTTTCAACTTGAAGACGCATTTGCACCCAACAACACTTTTCCCTTCAGGAAGTTCTACAAGATCTCAAGTATTGTTCTTGGCTAAGGAGTCCATTTCTTCTTCCATAGCCTTTTTCCATATCTTGCTATCTGCATCATCTACTGCTTCCTGATAACAAGAAGGTTCTCCATCTTCAGTAATCAATGCAAAAGATGAAGCAGAGTCTTCATACTTTTTGGGTGTTTTTCTTTCCCTTGTAGACCTTCTTAGAGTGACTGGTTGCTGACTTGATTCTGGAATTTCTTCAGTTTCCTTTGCTTCTCCACCTTTTTCATCAGAAGTCTCTCCTTCCTTTCGACTTTTTGAAAAAGGTTTAGTCTCCAATTGAATCTGCTGACTTGGCGATACCTGCTCCTGTTCAACTTTTTCAACATCTGATTTTAAAAGAGAAGATTCATCAAATGTTACATCTCTACTAATGACTATCTTCCGTGAAGAAGGATCCCACAACCTTTATTCCTTCACTGAATAATCATATCCAACAAAGATACAACATTTTGATTTTGGATCTAACTTTTAACGTTGATTTCTAGGAATAAGAACATAGGCATCACAACCAAAAATCTTCAAATGCGAATAATCACAACACTGACCCGACCAAACTTCTTGAGGAATTTTACAGTTTATTGTAACTGAAGGTGATCTGTTAACTAAATAAAAAGCAGTGGATACTGCTTTTGCCCACAACTCCTTTTGCAGGTTAGCATTACTGATCATGCTTCTGGCTCTTTCCATAAGAGTATGATTCATCCATTCAGCAACGCCATTTCGCCGAGGAGTATAAACATCAGTGTTATGTCTAACAATCCCTTCATCCTTACAAAATTGTTCAAATTCTAAAGAAGTAAATTCACTGCCATTGTCAGTTCTTAAACATTTAATTGATTTGCCTGTTTTATTTTCCACCATTGTTTTACATTGTTTAAAAATATTAAATACATCAACTTTCTTTTTCAACATATAGACCCAAAATTTTCGGGAGAAATCATCAATAAACGTTAAGAAATATAATGCACATCCATAAGACACAGTAAAAGATGGTCCCCACAGATCAGAATGAATGTAGTCTAAAATCTGTTTACTATTATGATTTCCAGTCTTGAACCTTTGTTTACATTGTTTACCAAACATGCAATATTTACAAAAATCCAACTTCAAGGATTTCAAATCAGGAAGCAACTTGCAGTTCATCAGTACCTCAAGACCTTTCTCGCTCATGTGACCCAACCGCTGATGCCATAGACAAGAACCTTCTTCTGCTTTTTCTGATACAATCATTGCTTCACTAACTTGAGTGTTTCCTTTGAGTCTATACATATTTCCGACCTTTTCAGCCTTCATAACAACCAAGGCTCCTTTTGAGACTTTCAACACTCCATTCTGACCTGTAAATTTATACCCATTCGAATCCAAAACTCCCAAGGAAATCAAGTTTTTCTTTAGTTCAGGGGCATGACTAACATCAGATAATGTTTTAACTGTATCAGCATACATTTTAATTTTTACATTACCAATCCCAACAGTCTGAAAAGATGCATTATTTCCCATAAATACAGAACTACCATTTACAGTTTCATATGAAGTAAACCAACTTCGGTGCAGACTCATATGATGAGGAGCACCAGAGTCTAATAGCCAATTTTCAGCATCTTGAGAGACATTACAGACAGGGAGAGCTTCAGCAATTAAAACCTCATCAACCATACCTGAATCAATCTGATTTGCTTCCTTGTTATGGTTTTCCGACTCCTTCCGTTTCCAACAATCCTTCTTGAGGTGTCCAAGTTTATTGCAGTACCAACACTTGGCTTTACACTTCTTGCCGCCCTTTGACTTTGATCTGGAAGAACCTCTTGCTTTCTCCCCTCTTTCCTTTGACCGACCTCTGGCTACCATGGCTTCTGGTGCAAATGTCTCAATGCTAGATTTCCTTTGTACCTCTTCAGATAAGAGAGCACCCACAACAGATTCAAATTTTAATGAATATATAGTGTTCAAACTGATTGAGGTTACGAAGTGATCCCATAACTCGGGCAGAGAACACAACAAGGTTATTGCCTTGTCTTCTTCCTGCATTTTTACTTCCATATCTGACAACTGACAAATAAACGTATTAAAAACATTTAAGTGTTTTTCAATTTTTGTACCCTCCTTCATCCGAAGACTGTACAATTGTCTTTTTAAATAGATTCTATTTGTCAAATATTTTGTCATATACAAGGTTTCCAATTTTCTCCACAACCCTTCAACGGTACTCTCTCCTTCTACATTAAAGAGAACTTCATCTACCAAACATAACCGAATGGTACTGAGAGCTTGGGCATCTAAGTCCTCCCAGTCCGAATCTGTCATGCTTGCCGGTTTTTTATTTACCCCGTCTAATGCTTTGTGCAACCTTTGTTGCACCAACGAATCCCTAACCTTCAGTTTCCACAATGCAAAATTTTTTTTCCCGGTGAATTTATCCACCTTGAACTTTGCATTTGTCATTTTTGCCATTTGTGCCTCCTATTTTTCCCTTCTTTCTTTAATTTCCAACTAGGGTCCAATAAAAAAAAAAATTCCCCTCTTCTTCTAGTCTCCTCTTCTTCTAGGGTTTCAAGGGTTTCAAGGGTTTCAGATTTTCCTTTCTTTTACTAGTTTTAAATAGAAATAAAAAATTACAATTTCTATTTTCTTTTTTCTTTTTTTCACTAAATCAATTCTTTAGAAACCTGAACCCTTTTTAAATAAACAATTTTTTGTTCACAATTTCTTCACCGAAAAATAAAAAAACTCTGTGCTTCAAGAATAATTTCTCACAAGAAAAATTTCCTTCGAAAAATTCAAACCATCACAGAAAATACCTTTGTTTGCTCTGTCAATTAATGGTTCTTCAATCGGAATACAATGGACCCATTTTCATTTTCTTCAACGAGCTCTCTCTCTTTCAGTCGATGATTTCAGTTTAGGAGCATGCCTCTGCAACCAACTTCTCTAGTTCTGGATGCCATCGTTAATCAACCGGCTTCTCCAGCCTCCTTCGATGACAACGTATGAAGTTACGACAACGTATGAAATTTCATTTGTGTTCAATCTCTGGCAGTCGTCAAACCCCGGACTTGAGCAAACCTTTTGCAAACTCCTCGAATTCCTTCGACGACAGCGGCTCAGTCTTCCCCAAACGAAGTCACGGGCACATTAGCCTGAAGCGATTAAACTGTCCAAAGCGCTCGCCCTTTCCCTACCAAAAAGGCAAATTGTAACTTTGTTTACGATTTCATTTGCACAGCCGGCTTCGGCTCTCTCCTTCAAAAAAAAATTGCGGGCATAACGACTTTGCCCACAGCAGACTTCTCAAGCGTGTTGACTTCTCTCCACTCGACAGCCTCTTATCTTCAATGGTGTGCAATCCTTCTAACAACAAAAAACAACAAATATTTGTTTCTGCAGCGGACAGCAGCGGATATCTTTGGTGGAGCGATTCCATTATGGCTCTGATACCACTTTTTGATCGGGAAACATAAATGAGAAAGAAATACAATTCATAATTGAATGACAAACTGAAAATCAACTCACACAAAACACATATATTTTACGTGGTAAAAAACTTTGATAGGGTGTCAAAGAAACATCCACGGGGCAAGGGATTGGAAACTCTATTAATCAAAATGATTCTCCGTACATACAAGCCTCTCGGGCCATCCAATTTAATTTGAGCTTATTTCATTATTCTAACTTCATTTCATTACTCAACCAATTAACGGTCAATAAGTAATTTGCCCAAAATTACATTATTTACAATTTGTTGTCATATTTTTAACATGAAATGAGAAGCAAATCGAGACATGCAAGTGGGAGATGCAACTGGGTTGTTAGAGGAATCGTTGATCAGTATAACTAAGAGGAAGAGACGAAGGATGGCTCTTGTTTCATCACATGCAGATGAATGGCCACAAATTACTGTAGTGCTCTCAGCTTTTCCAAAAAGTGGCAGTGGGACCCATTGAATTATTACGCTGAAAGCGTTCCCTTTATGGGCTTTTCGAATGCGATTTTTCACTCAGCCAATCAGAACGCGTTCTCATCGTTCTTATCGCCAATTAAAATTTGACATTTGCCTTATGCATGTTCATTAGCGAGAGTACGTTGATGATGAGCTGGGTTGGCATGTGGCTTCTCCACATGGCCACCCACGCTCGCATTAAGTTTTTAAACATTGTGCCCCTGCCAACCATAACTGCTCTTTAATGAAGCTCGCTGGTCGAGACTCCATCGTCCTGCTCCACAAAATGGAATTCTCCGGAAGATTTGTTGATGTTGCGAAGCCTTAGCATTGCATCTGCTCCCCTGTTGCTACGAAGCCAAGCTCTCGCACAAAGACAGGGTGGCGGTGTCAAATTCTCTGCTGCATTGAAACAGTTGAAGGCGCCCACTTCTCACAGAGTGTATGCTGCAGCAGAAAGACTGAGTCGCGCGCCTGCTTTCCTTCCATTAGCTCGGTAAGGAACGCAATTCCCGGTCCTCAGTCTTTTACTGTTGATTATTCGACTCCCAGTGTACACCATTTTGTTGCTTCTGCTCCTTCGAGTCGGCCTTCTGCTGCCAAGATAGCCATGCCCCATTTAAGACAGAGAATGGGATGCAGGAGGGGCAGTAGCAGAGGCAAAATTCTGCGCCCCCCTACCTCGTCCCTCTCGGATTCGTCCTCCCCTTCATCTTCAAAATTTCATGGCTAATGATTTAAACAAACGAGTAGGTTGAGTTGTCTGTTATTTTAATGAAAGCCCCTAAATCTTTGGACATTACTAGAGATTGTAGCCTGGTTACTTTGGGAAATCAGCCTGGGCCTATATCGAAAGGCATTAGTATTATGATTTGGAAAGTGCCAAGGGTCACTCGGATTGCAATGATTGCAAAAAGCAGAATGTTAGTAGGCAGTGATTTGGAAAGTAACTGGGGTCATCGGGATGATTATGAGCAAAATCTTGAGTTAGTGAATTGGGATGATAACAAAATCAGGGTGAAAATATTGATGCTTAATATATCGTGGGAAATCTGGCTTCTGATTACTGCCCCCAAAATCAAAATCTTCTAGAAACTTTGGCTAACAATTTGTATCAACGTTTTATGGATACAGGGATCCCGATCTGGTTAAAAGAATTGGAGCAGCCACAGCTCTGGAAATTCGATCTACTGGCATTCAGTACACATTTGCTCCATGTGTTGATGTAAGACTCTGGCACGGATGTGCTTGATGGAAGTTTATTCAAAATGAGAGAAGTTTTCACTGCTGAGAATGTCTCCTTTGTTGTGAGCAGGTTTGCAGAGATCCTCGGTGGGGGCGCTGCTATGAGAGCTACAGCGAGGATCCAACAATAGTCAAGTCCATGACAGAGATTATCTTTGGCCTGCAGGGGCAGCCTCCTGCTAATTTTACAAAGGGGGTGTCGTTTGTAGCTGTACAGTAAGTTTCAAACCTTTTGTTTTATGAATACTTAAAACATGACTTTCTTTGATAAGTCAATTATGCCACAGTTTTCTATATAGCTGGACAGCAAGCTTCAGACCTTTTTGTTTTATCCCTACTTAGAACATAAATTTCTTTGATCAATCAATTGTGTCACAGTTTTCTCTATAGCTGGACATTAAGTTTCAAACCTTCTGTTTTGTCTATTCTTAGAATATGAATTTCTTCGATCAATCAATTATACCACAGTTTCTTGAAATAATTTTCTAACTATGTGATTTATGGATGTTTTCCAGGTCAAATGTTGTAGCATGTGCTAAGCACTTTGTGGGCGGTGGCGGAATAACGCAGGGTGTCGATGAGAGTAACACTGTCAGCAGTTATAAACAATTAGTCAACATCCACATGACCCCCTATTTTGATGC
Organism: Pinus albicaulis; assembly: GCA_034641835.2. Taxonomy (NCBI): domain Eukaryota; kingdom Viridiplantae; phylum Streptophyta; class Pinopsida; order Pinales; family Pinaceae; genus Pinus; species Pinus albicaulis. Next base: position 308,489,634 of record CM076576.1, on the reverse strand, counting down.
CATTGCCAAAGGAGTCTCCACCATTATGGTTTCCTATTCCAGTTGGAATGGACAAAAGATGCACGCCAACCGTTTTCTCATTTCTCATGTTTTAAAGAAGCAACTTCGCTTCCAGGTATTATTACTGTTTGTTTATAGAATTTTGATTGGTTTTGGTTTTTTTCTTTTTCAAAAAATTACATTCTGTAAAACATTCAATCAGTTTTTTTCTTTTAATTTTACAATGATGCCTTCTTGTATTGGTTACAGGGCTTTGTTATTTCAGATTGGCAAGGTATTGACAGGATAACTAGCCCACCGAATGCTAATTATTCTTTGTCAGTCCTTGAAAGTGTGGGTGCAGGGATTGACATGGTAGTGTTCTTGTCTTCCATACTAGATAGCATTGCTCAATTTTCAGTATTCACAATTAAATACTGCATATACTTGTGACAGTCTATTAAGTATGATACCTGTGAGAGTCACGCCTGACTTTTTCTATTGGAAATTTGCTTCGTAGGTGATGGTTCCCGACAATTTTGTTGACTTTCTTAACGACCTCACTATGCAAGTTAAGGGCGGTTTCATACCTATGAGTAGAATAAATGATGCAGTTCAAAGAATTTTGACAGTTAAATTCACCATGGGACTCTTTGAACATCCCATGGGCGATCCAAGCTTAGCCAACCAACTTGGCAGCAAGGTAAGTGTGCTATTTGTTATTCATGGACAGTTTTTTATGATGAATGGTTAAGACCTATGCTGTTATGTATTTGACTATGTTTGTTTTTTCATATTTTCATTGCTTCAGCCAAGAGAAGAATCTTTACTATACCATTCTATGTGCAATGTTGCCGGACTATTACATGAGTATGCTTTATGTGCAATGTTGTCGGGCTTTTACATGAGTATGCTCTCCATTTTGGGTTATTTCACAAACGTCTGAGAATGAAAATGGCTTTCTGGTACTGGCCAGATTCCATTTTTGCCTGTTAATAAAAACGGTTCATGTCTAGTGCCATCTGATCTAGGTGGGGCATTTCTAATTTGCACAATTCGATTGTCAGCACTCTATAGAGAGTACCTAAGAACTTGCAGTGTTTGGATACTTATGATGCATATTAAAATACTACACATGCTATTAAAAAAAATGGGTTCCTTTTCCTTACATTTAGGTATGAATGTTTGAATTGGAGTGTTTCAAGATAGTTATTATAGCTTAGCATGAGTTGGAACAAGTAATGCTAAATTCTAATTATCAAGAATGGACGCTGGAATGACGTAGAAATTACTTTGCAAAAATGCCATATGCATTGACTGTACGGGGACTAAATTTTCAATGAAGAATATCATCATAATGTTCAGGCTTTATCTGGTTATTTTTCCTTCTTCTGTGCTGTCTCTACACACAGCATTTTTTTTAACCATAGCAGAATTACACTGATCTGCTGTCTCTACACATTGCATTTTTTCTCACATAACAGAATTACATTGATCTCAATTCATGACTGAGGTTTTGTGACTGCAGAAACTGGAGAGAGTTACATTTCCAGTGTGCATATCTTATGAGAACACTGGCACATGTTTCATAAAGCCTCTTAGGAGAGATTTTCCTTTATAAAGATCAGTTATTTCAGCATCACAATAAATAGTCAATTTCACCAACATGTCTTCACTGCAGCTTTTACCGATAGTGAAAAAGGGTTCCTCTTTCTATCTCTCTGGAAGGTTTGTCATATTTATTTATCTTGTTTCCTTGTAGCATTATTCAGTAATGACAAACTTACATCGTCTGATCGTCTGATCTGTTAATCCTACCTTTTATATATAGTAATAGGCAAGTCAAACTTTTTAGCAAGTGCAAAGAAGTTCCATTGTGGATGCCAGTGGAATTAACAGAGAGAAATCATTATTTAGTTTTCATTGTTAGTATGTTGTGCTATACACCTATATATTTTTTAAATTTTAAGTCGTTTATTAGTGTGTCCTAGGCAAACTTTAAAACATATGTCAATTCCTAGCTTGTTTATTTGTCAAAAGTGAGCAGGAAGGAAGCAACCAGACCTAGAATAGCATCATATGGTAACTAAGTTAGCAGGAGGCAGGATATGGACACAGATCCAGATTATAGATCTGCCAGATTTTGAAAAGCCAGGATCCAGATATGGTGAGGATATGTTAACTTAGTTTGGAAAAATGCCGGTTAGTTCATATCAAAATGTAAAATGTGTAGTTACATTCGGTAAACACATTTAATCAATGAGTATAATTACATTCAGTTAACACATTTAATCACTAATTTGTAAAATGGAGTTAACACATTTAATTACTAATTTGTAATTTGTAAAATGGGTATATTTTCATTCAGTTAACACATTTAATTATACATTCATGCATGCTTGACCAAAGTCACATGATTTTGGTGATAGCATCTTCTAGTGGAATGACATGAAGTGTGCTTGTGATGCATATTGCAAAAGATAAAATAGAAAAAAATATATCGATGAAATCACAATTGCAATCTTAAGTTGACTGGATAAATTCAAACAAAATTTCTCAAGCTATTCAACAACCATCATATTATTTTTATTATATATAGATCTCCTCATTAACACAATTTCTCAAGCTATTAAACAATCATCATATTATTTTTATTACATAGATCTCTTCTCATTACGTCTCTATTTCTGTAGACAATACAATGGAATTCTTTATTATGCTTTCACTGTTGTTCTTTTTACTAGTCTCCTTAGAATAAAAGGACATTCAAATATAATTACTTAGAATTATCTCAAATTATCAATATAACAAATACCTATCTAATTGTTTAATCATATAATTCAGCCACATGTTAAATAAGATCATCTTGCTCGTAATTGGTTCTTGTTTATACGGAATATTCCTGTATTTGGATTTCTCTTGTACACAAGTCCACCAATTGAGTCTGCAAGTGGTCCATATTGGTTCATGGAGCCATTGTCTTTGTAAGATTCATGAATTATGCATTTTATTTGAGCTGCGCTTGTTAAAATCCAGTGAGATATGCCTTCCATTTTGATCGCACAATGTCAGGGAAAAGTAAACCAAATAATCAAACTTTAAATATTTATATTTATTTTAATAAAAATATTAATTTTTAATTTTAAAATTATTAATTTGTTATTTATGTAATTTTATTTTTATTTCATTTTATTTATTTGTTTGTTTATTTATTTATTTATTAATCTTTATTTTATTTTATTTCTATTTATTTATTTATTTTATTCTTGTTTTGGTTTTTTAGACTTCTGTGGTGATCATTTTGTAAGAAGTGTTCCGGATTATCCACAGTATTGACACATGTTATTCGATACTGTGGATAATCCGGAACATTTATTCTTGTTTTTGTAATTAAGAATTTAATTTTTATTTTATTTATTTATTTTTATCTATTTTATTTTTAATTTTAATTATATCTTTATTTTATTTTATTTCTATTTATGTATTTATTTAATTAATTTTTATTTTTATTTTTCTTATTTTTTTATTGGTTTTGAAATCTTTTCTTATCATAGCATGTAATTATTAAAAATAAAATAAATATATAAATTCAAACTTTAAATATTGTTTAATTACTTTTAACATTTAATTTATTCGATAATAATAAAAACAATTGAATATCCTTTAAATAATGCACAGAGACTATCTCTCTCTTTTATAAAGTGCTTGAATATTAATAGAAATCCTCCCCTTGTAAATTGTATTAAAAGGCAATATCCTCTCATTATATTTTGATGTTCGAACTTCTTAGACCATAACCCCAAGCAATAACAAGTATACGCCCTCCCGAAAGGCTACATTCCATTGCTATGTTACTAGAGACGGCATGATAGTGAATTCGGTTGATTTCAGTCACTGGAGGCCATTTATTCTTCTTCCTCTGTTCACCTAGGAAGAGTTGGAGAAGAATTAACTCAACATCTACCTGTTTTGCCCCCCTTACATCATTGGAAGGTTTCCTTTCAGCGTTCCTTTGCACCTCCCGGTGCAATTGCTAGTTGTAACGTTGCGTAAGCTTTATATAAGTTGTATTCAGAGTTCACCGTTTTTCCTGGTAGGTATGATGTACAGACCACTAAATGCAATGCATGTGATTTCTACTTTATATTTTAAAGCATTATCCCAACAAGTTGCTGAAGGTATTTAAATTATTTATTAATAAGTATTTGACAAGTTGTTGGGTTTTTGAATCAATTACTTTTAAATAAATAATGGTAGTGTGGTGTTTCGAATTAATTATTTTTAAATATTTAAAAGTATCCAACCAGTTCTGGGAAGAATGGTAGATGAGTTTTAAGTCAGTTAGTCTTTAAATAAGTGGGTTTTAAAAAAGATTAAGCAAGTTTTTTTTAAGAATGATCTGTAATTTTAAAAATAGTAATGGCCTAACAAGAAAATGATTTATAAATTTTAAAATTAGATAAATTTTAAATTACAAAAATTAAATTTTAGATTTGAACTCTTTTGTTTATAAAAATCATATAAATAGAGGATTGCGTTTCAAAAATCCCATTTGCTTTCTCTTTCATAGGATTACTTTGAGGAACAATTTGGTTTCCTGAATGATTGACAAATGCATGAAGCCATTGGTCTGGCAAAAGAAGGATAACATTGAATTAAATCTGATAAAATGTAGGCAATAGTAATGAAATTGGCCCTCCTTAAGGCATTTCAGAGATCTATTGGCTATACTCAAAACTCATCTTAATTCGTATTGGATTTTTTCTCCAGATGGTGAACTGGATAATGGGTCATTTATCCTCTATGTATTTTGTTGTTTTTGATTAATGGAATTTGCTTTGAATTCTTCTGGCCCTCTAGAGGACTGAAGCAAGGGTAATCTTTGTTTCCTTCACTATTTTTAATTATTGTTAAGGGTTTAGGCTAATTGTAGAGGCAAAATGCATAGGATCTCTAGACTGCATAAATATTGGTAGATCTTTCATTTTGACTCAGTTTTGTTTGTAGATAGATTTTTTCTTTTCTAGGATGGCCTTAGAAGGGATGTTACAAAAATAGGTTCTGGATCTCTATAACCTAGCGTCAGGTATGGAGATTAATATTCAGAAATCATCAATTGCCTTTAATGAAGCGGAAGAAGATCATACCAGTGGCACACTATTTATTGGCAGTGATTAATTGAGAAAATTTCATTGTAACCGTTCATTATCATTAGGGGAAAGCTTACCCTAGTTTTGGCTGTCTCGGAGGGAACTCTTTATTGGTTATTCACGGTGCATATCCCTAAAGACATTCCGGAATCAATCAGAAAGAGAAGCTTCAAACACCTGTGACCTATGAACAGGCAAGAAAGAGAAGGACATAATACCTTTGGTTAAATGGTAAAGCTTTGGCAAAACCTAAGGATTGTGGTGGGTGGGGACGAAAGAATACTCATTCCTTCGGCAAGACTCTAGCAACCAAAAGTATTTGGAGGTTAATCTTCAATGAGTTGCTGTGGACACAAGACTCAAGTTATTACTCAAAAATATTTTGAACCTCTATCAGAGGAATGGGTGAGAAAAGGATCCAAATTTGTGCATAATGTATCTCTCTTTTAGAATGCATGGCCATGTCTTTTCCTCTGGTTGGGAATTGGTTAGTATGAGGAGAGAAAGGGTTGGTATAGATCCTTGGCTGCATCGTGGCGTTTCTCGTATTTCACCCATAAATCTGTTTGCAGAGCTTCATATTAAAAGGATCTTTATGCTACACCACATCTCTCTAGCATCAAGGATGGAAGGCTAGAGAGGGCTTTGAGCTGATAGAGGAAGAATCCAAGAGGTGGAAAGCTTATAGTATAAGTTAAAAACATTATCGCATTTGTTTAACGAAGGATAAAGATTGTTTAGTCTGGTCGAAGAACCCAATATTCAGGATTTATACTCCAAGGTTAGGATACAAGGTGATGTTTGTTATTCCAAAACAAGGTTAGGTCGTCTAGTGGTGGAAGGCTTTGTGGAAACTCAGTAGCCCCTCTAAAAACCAAAGTTTATATGTTGGCTCGTCCTCAGGAACAAAGTGTTGAACATGAGATGTCCTTCAAAGGAGTAACATAGAGAACCCTCAATGGTGCATCCTGTGTGCGCTTGAGGAAGAATCTCTTGACCACCTTCTCATTTAGCAACGTATGAGGAACTGGCTCCGGCAAAAAGGTCTCCAAGCATTCAGAATACAACCAATGGTACTTGAATGGGGCATCTGGGTCACTAAAAATGTTAAGATATTCCAAGGCAAGTCCCAGCTAGCATTCCATGTGCATCTCATATCATGTCTTTTTATGGAAGCTGAAAGGCAATGCCACAATTCACAAAACTGTGAAGATAAGGACTCAGTTACAGCCCTCAATCGACAAGACTGAAGCCTAGGACCCTTTTGATGGCCCATGACAATGGCAACATTCGTCCTATGGGGCAGGCAGCGTATTATATTTGGATGAAACTTACTTTTACTTTCAACGTAGGATTGAGGTCTGGCTCCAATAGTTACATATATTATTGAAGCTGGCAGGAGAAAAAGGTTTAAAGCTACAGGTGTATGGAGATTCGTCAGCTGCAATCAATTGGATGAAAAGGCTATTTAAAATGGATAACCTGAGGCTTCTTCCTGTTGTGAACAAGGGCAAAATAATTAAGTCTTAGTTTGCATGTAAACCTTCCATCATGTTTTTAGATGTTTAGAGGTAAATGCTGTAGTAGATGCTCTATTAGAAGGATGTCTGTTCATGGAGGCTAACACAGGGGAAATGAAAGAGTACGAAAATGGAGCCTGTCTGACAGGCAGCTCAATAACATGATCTGAATCTGGATAAAGGAGTCGGTAGTCGGTAGCAGTGTAAATGTTGGTGGGGATGGTAGAGCGCATTTTGGTAAGATAGTTGGATTGTTTCAGCAAACTGGAGCAGTACTGACAGAAAACAGAGACCTGGGGGAAGGTTTTTGGCAACTATAATCACAGCCAAAATGGTGTATCTATAGCTGCCAAGTTTCCATCCGAGACCGCATCTCTAATCTGTAAATGAGTTCTGGAATTAACGCTTGTTAGACACCAACATGTCACTTTTAAACTTGTTTTTGTAGTGCAGTTATTCGACATAATGTGCAGTTGTATTTCCTTCTTTTGAAGGTATAGAGCATGCTCAAACAGGGCTCGGCAGAGAAAAATTATTCATAGAGATAAAGGTCAGTACTTTAGATTTTAGTTTTCGTTTCTGCTCTTTTTTAACTTGGGCATATGCTATCATTTTATTTAAAGAGTGTATAGTCTTCTCAGTCTCCTTTCTTGGACAGTTATAGATAAATATGGCATGGATTGTATTCTGAATAATCTTTCATGGATGTTGAATAAAAGCATAAGTAGAATATATGCTTGAGACAACATTTTTTTTATGACAACGAAAATATAAAAACATAAAGGTTATAAGGATTAATTTATTTTAATAATTAAAAAAGATAAACACCTGAAAAATAACTTATAACCAGTCTAAGGGAGAGGGAGAGGGAGTCGAAATGTATAAAACTATTCATTTAATTTTGTTGGAGATCTTCTGAAGAAAATTGTGTAAAGAGATCATTACCTCATCTATTATCAGGGACAAGTTTTTGGTCCATCAAGATGAAGTAACCATCCAAAATGTTGGAAAGACTAAATTATTATACAGTTCTCTTCCAACAATATAAACAACTGTAAAAGCCTTCCATCACTAATATTCATTTAATTTATCAAATATTTAAAGTATGAACAACTGTAAAAGCCTCCCATCACTGATATTCATTTAATTTATCAAATATTTAAAGTTCTCGCCATAAAAATGTCGTAACAAAAAATATTGCCAAAAATTAAAACTTTTACTCACCATCAAAGAAAATCACAGAGGTTACATATGGATTAAGGCAAATCGTTCTGGGGTTGCTCAAGTTATCCCATTGATGAAGGCAATGATGTTATAAAGTTACAAATATATCCAGAGCCTTCAGAGGCATGCTGTTCAAATGTAATGTCTTTAGAACCTTCATCAATGTTTGCTTATTATTTTAATTGAAAAACACCAAGCTTGGTTGCTCTGTGCATTCCAAATCTCTTTGGGATTATGAACATCATTGTGACAAACTGATATCCTCTTGCAATCCCTGACCTCTCTTGCACAGGGAAACTTTGGAGCCTCGATCCCTTTGACTGCTATAAATTGCCATGTCACAAAACCCATCAACTTTATTTTTTTTTTAAGCATTTATAAATTTCCTGTTAAATTGCCAGCAAACTTTAAACAATAGACACACCTGCGTGTACACGCCCAATATCCATTGAAAAAATTGGCATTCCACATTTTCACAAGCTTCTCCACATCGATTTCTGCATCATCAGGAAACGCTCAGCACATTCAGAGTGTTAAGATCCATTGGACTCCACATATCATCCAATAGAATGAGATATCTGTTATTTTCTTGACATGTGGACAACTTCATCTTCCGCATGTCAATAACAGAATTTCCTTCTACATTTAAACTCAAAGTAACCATCACACAAGTTCAGTGACAAGGTTCTTCAAGCCATTTCTACAGTGCCATCTGAGCAAATTTAATACCCGACCCTACGATCTCTTGAAGAAACACCTCTGTTTTGAGGTGCTGCTTCTATGGAGACCATCTATCGAGTATTGCCAAAAACTGTAAAAACCCCACACAGGGTCTCTGCAAAATATGATCGAATTTCTTCTTCCCATCTTTCATTTGTGGAAAGAGAGTGGAGAAATGAATGAAATATGAGAAAAGCAAACAAGAACTATTGAAATGGGAAGCAAATCGAGGGAAGCAGGGCTTTGGCCATGCAAGTGGAAGATGCAACTGGGTTGTTAGAGGAATCGATGATCAGTATAAATAAGAGGCAGAGACGAAGGATGGCTCTTGTTTCATCACATGCAGATGAATGGCCACAAATTACAGTAGTGCTCTCAGCTTTTCCAAAAGGTGGCAGTGGACCCCATTGAATTATTGTACTGTTGCTTAAGCTTTATATAAAATTTATTCAGAGTGCAACTTTTTTCCTTGTACAGGCCACTAAATGCAATGCATGTGACTTCTACTTTATCATTTTTAAAGCATTATCCCATCAAGTTGCTGAAGGTATTTAAATTATTTATTAAAAAGTAGTTGACAAGTTGTTGGAAGAATGGTTGTTGGGTTTTTTAATAAATTATTTTTAAATAAATAATGGTAGTGTGGTATTTCGAATTATTTATTTTTAAATATCTAAAAGGTATCTAACCAGTTCATGCAAGATGGTAGATGAGTTTTAAGTCAGCTTTTAAATAAGTAGGTTTTAAAAAAGATGAAGCAAGTTTTTGGAGGAATGGTCCGTAGTTTTAAAAAATAGTAATGGCCTAAGAAGAAAATGATTTATAGATTTTAATATTAATTTTTTAATGTAAATTTTTATATTAATTTTTATTTATATAATTACATTTGGTTTATATTATTTTATTTTTATGATTTTTAAAAATTTTTATATTCCATATTATGAAGAAAAGCCAAGGCATCCACAATTTCTTTTAAATTTTACATTGGATATAAAAAAAAACCAAAGCATTAACAATTTGATTAAAATGATGTTTTTTTAACTATTATTATTTTTTGAGAAAAAAAAATCATCAGTGTTCATTAAATTTAATATATATAAAAGAATAGTAAAGAAGTTGTTATTCATTTTTTTAATTATTATTATAAAAAATGTATCTTATCATATCCAAAAAGATGTATTTTATTTTATTTTATTACTTTTAAAATAAGATAAAGTTTTATTTTATGGGAATAACTTTTGTTTATATATTTTTATTTTTCATGGCAATAACAAAAATATAAATTTTATTACTTTTGCAACATCTTAATGTAATATTAAATTCAAGTGAATCATATTTTAACTTTGAAATTATAAAATATGATATAAATTTAAAGTAAACCTCTTAACTTATTATTATTGAGGTGTTGCAATGTGTGACACATGCTACATAGTAGCTAGTTCTTCGACTTAGTTTAAATATAACTAAATTAAAATATATGTTATTTTTATTATTAATTTGTAAAAGTATGTGGTGAGGCTTTTTAGCTATACAATAAGGTTTTGAATAAAGTTAAAAAGATATTTATGGTGATCATTTTGATATGATGTGGATGGAATTCACTAAGATGGTTTATTAAATATTTAATAAATACAAACTTTAAAAAATCAAAATTAACATGGATAAAATTGATATTATCTCTTATGAACCTAAATAGTCCACTTAATACCCATTATGAATTAATTCAACCTTCTTTGAAAGGTAATGATAACATGTTATTTCAAAAATTATATATATATATATGCCTGCCAAATTGCATGCTCAATTAAAATACCAAAATTTGTAAATATATGCAAATTCTTCTCTCTCGATATATATGACTTTTATCTCTAAAAATACTTTTCAATTAACTTTTCTACATTGGTGTTGATTCATAAATAACATTTAAAGTTTAATATATCACAACAATTTTAATTTTTTAATGTTGAATATTAAAATAAAATAAGTAAAAATTGACAATCATTATATTATATTATAATAAATCTTCCAGGAAATCACATGAAAATTTTTAAAACCAACGTGTTTCGAACTACTCACTGTAGTTCATCATCAAGATAGTTTATTATCCTGATGATGAACTACAGTCAGTAGTTTGAAACACGTCGGTTTTAAAATTTCTCATGTGATTTCCCAAAAGATTTATTATAATATGATATGGATCACAGAAGTTTACACTCTCAAAAATAATTATATTAGTCTTCCTGTCTTTTTCTAAAATAACAATGACATGTAAACAATAACTTTCAAAGTTTAATATATAATAATAATTTTAAATATTAAAATATGGATATATTTAAATTTAATAATATTTTAATAGTTGAAGTGCTTGATATCACAGACTAATAATTGTGAATTTTGCAGGTGACGGTGAGAAATTTTACATGAATAAAGGCTTATCAGATCGGTTTTGCCTACAGTAAATACCTCGATAGAACATTTTAGCCAGAATTTATATGCTTTTTGCCTGCAACTCTTAAACATCGAAGTTTGAGGACGATTTCCATAACTAATGACGAAAAGCAATGGTTATGTCATTCAATTATTTTGCCAATGTTTTACAATGATCTTCTTAATCTCGTACCCTGCTATCACCACGATAATAATGGCGATATGACAATGAGAAGGAACATAGGTGGGAAGAATCAAGCACACATCATGTTGCACATTACGAAAATCACGGGTTACAATATATTGCGCAATAAAATTCCCAAATTCTCGGCTAATTGCAGTAGAGATAAATACTAATAAATATTTTTTTTAGGAAATAAAACAATAATTTATAAAGTTGAACTTTGTTAAATTAAAAAAAATCATATATTTGACTTAACTAATAGGCCGTCAACGTAATACGGATTGCATAATACTATCAGGAGGTAGGATAATAACATTAAAGATAGCCTTTTGTCAACATTATCATAACATCTTATTTTGTGGCTCCTCGAATGTCACAATGTGGCATAACATTGAAGTCAACCATATCATTCCTTTGAAATGTTGCAAGATGACATAATCCTTAAGAAAATGCTTTGCAATTTTTTTTTTCGGGGCATCAAATAAAGATGCATCCAATATACAATAACACTTTGTAAGACCGACTGAACCAATAGCAAGTTGCTCCCAAGAGTCAACCATTTTAAAGACTAGATTGTTAGTTCGCATTCAAAATTTTCAATCAACCAACACCAATCTCTAATACCATAGTTTTTTGGTTTTAAGTTGAAACCAAGGTAATTGAAACTCCTATCCATGAGGACTAGCTCAACAAAAAATATATTAAATATCTCCAAAACAATGACTTGCTCAGGAGATACTTCAATCATCAAATATTTTGATTTTCTCATATATAGACCAGAAGCATCACCAAATTAGAAGATAATCCGGTGTAAATATTTCCATTCCACAGTGAAAACCTTCCCAAAAATTAGTACATCATCCAAAAAAATAAGGTGTGTTATGGAAATGTTTTTTGTGATCTTAAACCCCATAAAATAACCCCTTCTATGTGCCTCAAAAATAATTCTGCTCAGCCCATCGATAGCCAACAAAAAGAATAGAGATAGAGAGAAACCCTGCCTCAACCCCCAAAGGCCTTGAAGAAACTAGAAGGCACTCCATTAATCAAGACACCAAAATTTACCGAGGTGATACAAGCCATAATCCAATCGATGACCTGCAGAGAAAGACCAATTTTGTGTAAAACCATCATCAAAAAACACCAATCTACACAGTAGTATGCTTTTGTTAGTTCTAATTTCAATAGCAATGCATCCTTTGTGTTTACCTTTATGGAATGCATGCATTATTGTGTAATTGCAACTACATCATGGATAAATTCCATCATCTCTAACTTTATCTGCGTTGGTTCCAAAGATGTAAATAAGATTCAAATAGTTTGGTTGGAGGACATTTATATGAGAAAAGAGGATGAAGGTGGGGTATAAAGAACATTGAGAACATTGGATGGGCTTTGGCAGTGAACAACATGTGACATGCTTTATATGGACCTAGCATTTGATAGAGGGTTATAAAGGGAAAATACCTAAGAAAACAATTCATTATGGGGTATATAAAGTTATGGGAACGAGTACCTTGCTTAGTCTAATATATATGGAATAGTTTATTGAAATTCAAACATTGGTTGATTAGGAGCTTGTGATGGAAGATTGGATCGAGCACTTCGGTGGAGATAAGTCTAAACCTTATTAAAGGTTTTTCTGGTAATCATACACTATTTATCCCTCTCATCACATACATCCATAATTTGGGTATTTATTTTTTAAATAAGATACATGTTGCATATGATCCGATTATTCTATATCCTACTTGGATATGCTCTAAGGATTTGGGTTTATATGGTGATTTGGTAGACACATGGGATGGGAATGTGAACAACTTATACCTAGCTATAATCACATTGATTGAAAATTAAGACATCTACATGTGGGATGGCAAAGTTGTGCAGGGTTAGATCGTTGTTAAGGAGGAAGACATGTATATTACACTTTCTCATCAGTGATATGAGGAAAGATGGCGGTTCATAAAAATTTGGAATTAGAACCTTCCCCTTAAGCTCAAATGCTTTGGGTGGTTATTCTAGTAGAATAAGATATTAGAATGGGATAATTTATGTCGGATAGGTTCCATTGGCCTAGTAGGGAAATGCGTATTGTGTAAGTCAAAAATCGAGGATGTGTCCTAGCTTTTCATCAAGTCTCCATTTGTGGTCTCCATTTCGATTGGAGTGTTGAACAACTTAAGCATATCTTACTTTTGGAATACTACATCCGTGGAAGCATGTTTGAAGGACCAGATGTCAGTTTTCAAAGAATTTCAAACTCTTCACTTTATATATTATGGGGCATTTGGAGGAGTAGAAATTAAATTATATTTGAAAATATTCCAATATATATCAATTGCATTTGCATACACATATGTGCATATTTTAATGAAATTGAGATACATTCATACTAAGAACACCTGGAGCAAATATCTTGTGGATTTTTTTTTATGGGGTTTAAAATCAAAATATATGTGGCAGTGGGGCTTACATTGTCATAAAACGTGGACATTTTTATCATTTCTATTGGAATAGTGGTTCGGGCCCCCAACGCTCAAGCTGAGATCATTGCTCTTCGGGGGATATTATATTGTGAAAAATGGTTATCTATAGAGACAAATAATGTTTTCAAAGATTCAAAAGTTGCTTTTGAATGAGTCATGGAGATGTATTCCTTTGATCCTCCCATGCTCTTTAAATGGATGAAAAGAATTAGGATGTTGATTGATCTTTTCTATGGGGTGACGTTTCCCCCTATATGCAGGAAAATAATGGTATTGTTGATGCTCTATCAAATATGGATATACATATCAATTGGGGAAGTTCATCTACTCTGCTTATTGCAATGAAAAATTGGAAAGCATGGGGGAAATCCTATTCACATAAGTTCTACTTCCATAATGAAGATATTTTGTTTTCTATATTTATATTAATTTCATACTCTTTTTGGGATGTTGTGAATGTTACATGTATTATTTTTTCAACCTTTCTTCAGTGATAGATTTCAAAATATGGAATATGTGATATCATTTTTGCGTTTACAGTCAATACACTAGGATTGATGGTTTTTTGAAAAATAGGTCAGATGTAAATAACCATTTATTAATAAAAAAGAGTGTTTTTTTTAGAAAAAAAATAATAATAAAATGCTTTGAAATTTGACATAAGTGAATGAAAATGTACATTACAATGTTACATAATAATTTGGGAACAACGCAATCCAACATAACCCCTGAGGAACCTTCAACACAACCCAACCCTTAATAGACATCACAATGTGACAACCATTAAGGAATGTAGCAATTTGACATAAATCGACAACAATGAACGTTGAAATGCAATATTACCATAGTAACCCATGGTTAAACATAATCAATATGGTTGACTATAGTAACTCATTACTAGCCATAATTAATATGTGCAATCATAGTCAATGAAAATCAACCATAGTAAGTCATAGCCAATTAAATATGACCATGGTTGACACAAGCATGATAATGATCACAATAGAAAATAACCGCTAAGGAACATCACAAACTACCCTAATCCTTGCATATCATCGTATTGTGACATAATCATTCAAGAACATAGAAATTTGACATAAATAAACCAAGATACATGTCATAATGCTTCATAATAATTGAGGAACATTGAAATCTGAAATATCATTTCATGACTAATGCAATGTGACATATCCATTAAAAACAAAACAATTTGACATGGGTTGCCAAGATGTATCTTGCAATTTGACATAAGGATTTAGGATATTTCCATTTCTTGAAAGTATTAAATACATCAAATTTATTCTGAATACAATAAACTTAGGTATTCCTAGTTTCATCATCAATAAAAGTAATATATTAGCAAGAGCCACCGGGAGATGATACCTGAGTAGTTCCCCATACATATGTATGCATAAGTTCTAATTGTTCACTCTTCTTTTCCTTACC
The DNA here is from genome assembly GCA_034641835.2 of Pinus albicaulis. NCBI lineage: Eukaryota > Viridiplantae > Streptophyta > Pinopsida > Pinales > Pinaceae > Pinus > Pinus albicaulis. Next base: position 308,474,495 of record CM076576.1, on the reverse strand, counting down.
AACTCTAAGAAATTTGTCTCTCTTCTATTTTACATAAACACAATTTTCACATAAATCCAAATTAGCATGCTTCAAACCTGGCATCAAATTTCTTGAGTGAATAATCTACATCCCTTTCTCACCCATGTGCCTGAGCCTATGATGCCACAATGTTGTATATGTTCCTATGGAGGTTAAAGAATTAACAAAATTATAAATACCATTGCATAAATACAACGTACTGACCTTTCCTCCTTTGTTTATTACCGTGGATCCTTTAGTGACCTTCCATTTTTTTGTGTGAATATAATTACACAACCTTCACCACCTGACTACCCTATTGAAATTAGATTTTTCTTCAGATATGGAACATGCCTGAACTCCTTCAATAGCTATTGGTTTCCACTCTATTTCTTTCGAAAAACCGTACCCATCCCAATTATTTTACAAGGTTTATCACCACCCAGATGAACTTGTCCAAAATATCCTTCAAAATAGTTATGAAAATGTTTCCTATAAGGTGTGGCATGGAATGAGGCCCCTAAATATACCAACCATGCATCAATAATATTCTCTAATGAAAGAATCAAAGCATCTTGCAATGCATCACCTGCCACATTTACTTCATGATTGTTCTCTTGTTGTCTATCTCCTTCTTTTCTCTTCCAAGATTTGCAGTATTTCTTTAGGTGTCCTTTCTTCCCACATTTCTAACACATTATCCCCGATATGGAATTGGATCTTCCTTTTCTTGATTTACTGTTATTTCTTAGGCTTTTTCCTCTTTCCATTTTTCTTCCCCTAGTCTCTGCAGTCAAAGCATTACCTAATGTCTCACCAGAGATTTTCTGTCACATTTCCTCGCTAATTATGGCATCGACAACATCATCAAACTTTAAAGTACTATACATAGAGAAAAAGTTACTAATAGCCATACCGAAGCCTTTCCAACTTACTAGCAATGAGCTCAGAAATAACAGAGCACTAACTTCATCATCAAAATTTACCCCTACAAAAATTAACTGCTTGGTAGCCGTGTTAAATTCATTTAAATGACCAACAACAAATCCACCTTCTGACATCTTCATATTAAATAGACGCTTCATAAGAAATACCTTATTTGAGGCTGAGGGTTTTTCATATAGTTTGGACATTGTCGTCATTAAACCTTCTATTGTCGTTTCCTTTGAAATTTTGAATGCCACCGATGATTCCACGCACATTTGTATTGTTCCTAGTGCCTTTCTATCGAGAAAATAAAATTCTTCGTTTGTCATACTTTTCAGCTTCTTTATTTTTCCGCTCAATGGTATGTACAAATATTTCTGATATAGATAATCTTGCATTTGCATATTCCACAACTGGTACTTTTAGTCGTTAAATTTCTCGACCCTAAACCTACCATCTTCCATCATTTCTCCCACTCGAACCAGGAACCCTTCTTTCCTGTGAGTTATTAGCCAAATAGACCTTCGACTCTGATACCAGTTGTTAGAAATTAATTAACAAAGCAATGAAATACACAAAATATTGCAGAAACACAAATACAGAAACATATAAAACAAGAGAGATGCAGATATACATGGTTCACCTAATTTGGGCTACGTCCACGGAGAAATAATGAGTCCTTCCTTATATTATCCAACAAAATGAAGAGATACAACCTATAGAAAATCCACCGTAATTTCCCCTTCGCTCTCACATATTCTCTTCTCTCTTTCTCATTTAAAATAATAATAATACAAATCTGGCATACAATTCCCTCATATAAACTGATGGGTTGCCTTCTATGGAAAAAAGAAAAACCCTAAATTAAACATAACTTCTATCGTCATATCCTCCTCCTAATGAATGACCCATATTGACTATTAAATTACAATATTTTACAAGGAAGTTTTTCATCTATTTTTAGCTTTAGGGGTACTGCTCCAGAAACCCTGCCATGGGGGGCTCCAAACATGCAGTCCCCCCCAAAGGTAGCAATAGTGTGGGGGACCCCCCCACACTCCCCCGTCAGGGTTGGGATCCAAACACAGCTAGAACAAGACCTCTGAATCAGGAAGATAATCAAGCTCCAAATCCAACACTCAACAACTACAAACTCATAAATGTATCCTGACAACACCAAACTTAATCAACAACTCCAACTACATCAACAAAATTCTCCAACCAAAACAAAAACAACATATGATAAGAATCAACATCAATATATCAAGTGCATGAGCAACAATATAACACGAGGACCAACATTCTCTCTCCTAATTCAATGAGTAGCAACAACTTCCTCCATATAGCAGCATAACGATAAAAAATCTCTAACTAAGTGAGTAGAAACATCAACCTCAACCATCAACTCCATCTATACAGTTGAAAGTTTTAATTAGCGATTAAACCTCTCAATATTTAATTGTCAATCCGGGACTCGTAAACACAAGTTATACTACGTTTTTGGCTCAAATTATGATCAGAGCATATAAATTCCTTCCATGGTCGCTTAAGTACAAAATGATAAGAAAACTTCTATTTGATTAACACTCATTTTATCTGTGGACAAAGAATTCTGAGCAGAGGTATAAGGAAATCAATTCACTTAGTTTACCAAACCATACCACTCTGCTTTAGTCTAGTCCTCTTGCAACTCTTCCAATTAAATCCAATCTTCTCTATTTAAAATAGAAAACAATATTTCAGTGCAAAAGGAAAAATCAAATGAAATTGTTATGAAAATGAATAATTAACCCAAATCAAACCGACAACAGAGTAAATCACACTGATTTTAAGTGACTCCTCACTCAATCCTGAATGAAATTGAAATGTTGGACATGAATTGCACACCTTTAATTAACGCTGTAATGAAAACCTAATCATTTCACTGTTTAATTCAATCTTAGAAACAAATCATAAGTTTAACTGGAATCACCCAATGCCTTTTAAATGAAACTACTCCACTTAACTAAATCACACCTTGCCCAAATATCACTTAATGCTAAAAAAAATCACACAATCAAATCACTGTAACTTTTGCAATAGAAATGAAACCAATTTGTCTAATTAAAATCACACTATTAACTGTCGGTCCTAGATCACACTATTATACTACTTTAGCTTATGAACACTGGAAAATGAACACACATACACAACAATCACAATTCGATCTTAAATCCACAACCTCTGTTTATTTATATGCTAACTTTACTTAACACAAGAACTCAATCCTTACTATGGACTTAATACTATTTTGACAAACTTAGAAAAATCAACGCTGTCACAGCAACTCAGAAATCCTATGTTTGATGCACACTGTGTTTCAATTCAAATTCAATATTCCTCTGATCGTGTTGGGTTCATAATCAACAAGTTCAAGATTAAACACCTCTAAGTATTACACATAACGCTATAGGATTGTATAAACTCAATTCATTTCAAGGTCTCAAACATCATAATCAATTCATGCGTACTCTTGAATTAATAATGCTTCAAAAATGCTTCTGTGTTATGCAATTACATAGAGGAAACCAGTGACATGCTAAACATTATTACCCAATGAAACCTTTGCTGATCTATACCAATTGAGAAGCAAGATCCATTTCTTTCAATTTGGATAAATAGAACAAGGAATGGTGTCGATGTATGGAAAATAAACAGAGCATAATCAATTCATTTCTACTCTTGTAACACAATGATCATTAACCCCTGTATGTTTCTGAATTAAAAACACTAATTAAATATTGTGCTCTATGAAATCGTATTAGAGAATCATTCACATGTTAAGAATCATTACTCAATGAAATCCTTGCTAGTATTTACAAATTGAGAAATGAAATATACAACATTCAACTTCAAATTATAAAATAGAGTAAGAGTATTGAGTGCAGAAATGAAAGCATTCAAATATCTAAGCAATGTTTCAACAAAATTCACTCTGTAAATCTAATTCCTATGATTAAAATGAACTACATAACTTGCTTCCAAGTAGTGGTGGATCCTTGTCACGCATGGAGCAAGCAAAGCTAACTCGGTAAAATGTAATTAAAATACAAACACAATCATTACAAATAATTTAGAGATGGAGCAAAATTCAATTAAGATGTAATTATGATTACAACAAAGCTTCAATCCATCCTTTATTCCTTTCATGCTTCTATCCCTTTCAAGAAATTCAAAGACGTTCCATCCAAACCATGGCTGAGCCATTTTATAATATTTACAAAGAGAATTATTCATTTTCCTCAATTCTGGAAAATTGAACAATTTTAACAAACTGACCTCAGAGATATTGGCATATCTTGCTAACCATGGAGAATTTTGGAAAAAGGTTCGGACGGAACCTAATTGGTTGTATTTGAAACAAAAAAATCTCTTGGATTTGTCTCATTTAAATCCATATCCTAGGTAATCATGCCCAAAGTTGGCTGTCTGGCTCTTTTTGCAAGGTTCTAGAACTCTGGAAACACAGTTATTTTTTACCAAACTGCCTCCAAGACCCACGTATAAATTTTAGAATAATTCAAATATGGAGAAAATGTTTTGGATATAGCACATTGATTATATTGTAAACAAACAAAGTTGCTTAGATTTTCCAGATTCACCTCGAGTTGCACACAGATTGAGGTCAAACTTGGCAGTTTGGAAACTGTGCACATTTTGAGCAGATTTGTTAATGAACTCCTAGAGACCCAAATGTGTGACTTGGATGAAATAAATGCATGGGAAGGTATTAAAACATTATTTTGGTCAATAACCTCCCTTTTTTTCCCCGGAAGGGTGTCGGTATGTCAAAACTCCAAATTGGATATTTTCGTACGTTACTTGCAGTAACTAGTTTAATTGGCTTGTGAAGAATTTCGACAATGGAACCCTGTGAAAAATGAAATTAGAAAAACCGTCATTAGAAAATTATGACTAAATCATATTTAATCATAGAAGAGTTAAGAAAACTAATAATAACCAACCATAGAGTGGAATAAATAGGTTATGGAATTGGGGTAAGTTATGGAATTAGGGTAAGAAATGGGTTAAAAGTAATGAATATAGGTTATGAATGGTATTATTGTATGATAAAAACATGGAAATTTTTAAGGCCCAGCATCGCACCATGCCCGAGGATTTGCATGTCTTCATGAGAACAAGCACTTTGCTCATTTATAGATTTTATGGCATCGTGGCTTTGGGCAGGGTTGGTTCTTGTGGAGCAACACTGTGTGAAGATTTAAGGGTGTTGGTTCCTATGGAGCAAAACCATTCTTATTTGACTGCCATATATTTAATTTTGAGAGTGATACAAATTGAGAATAAGCAATAGATATGGTAGAAGGCAATGATGAATAAGATGATGGGTGATAATGGAAAAGGTGGGTGAGATGAGGTGGTTGTATACGCTACTCTTGTGAGGCCAATTCTTATGGATGGTTCCTTTATGAAGGGCAGAAATTACTTCATCCTTTATTGAATACATTTAATTGACAATATTTGTGAATGTAGGAGGGGAAGGCACTATAGTTTTTGCTTTGCTTATATGAAACAATATCTTTTCTTTTCATGGTTGTAACCTTATTAGAGTAGCATGCAGTCTATTATGAATAAGGAATTTGCAAATGAAGGGTATATGGAAAATGGAATATGTGGTGGTTAATTATCAAAGCATTCTTCAATCTCTAATGAATTAAAGAATCTTAAGCCAACTTTACCTTAGGTTCCCTTTATTTTTGATGTACTTGTTTGTTGTAGGATGAAGTGGAAGATGAATCGGAACATGGCTGAAACTTGGATTTGGAATGAATGCTGATATGGAGATGGAATGGTTGGAGCTGATGTGTATAGTGATATGGATCTGTTGAAGAAGGCTGAACTGAATATATTAAAGAAGGTTGAAAAATGAAGGTCCCCTTCTACCCCATGCTTGAGGAGTTGTATGTCCCCAAACAAAGAAGGAAGGTGACTGCTGCAAATGATGATCAAGCTACTATATGGAAACCTTTATTGAAACAAGATGACTGCTATAAGAAAAGGAAATGCTGGTACAAAGAACCAAACTGCTGCAAACTATGTTGAGATCTCAAAACCATATAGTCTTCAACCGCTACACACTCGTGTGCAATCTTGCATATGTGAATAAATGGTGTCAATGTCGAACATAAGCAATAATCATTGGATTACTAACCATTGAGGAGATCGTTAACCAATGCGATATATCCCACCCTTTATGTCAATGGTAATCAAGGCACCAGGTACATTCTACTAGCCATGAATAGATTTTCCGAAGTCGAATGGACTACAGAATTCAGCCACCAAGAAACATTGATGCATTTCCTTAGTAGATGACAAGGATGCCTGCCATTAAGGCATGCAGACTCCCAGGTACCTTAGCTAACCCTAACCTCGGTCCCAGATACTGTGCTGATGTCGATGGGGCAAGGCTCGTTGGCAAGTGGGCCTTAAGGAATCCCACATCAACCAACTCAAGTACAAAACATAATAACTTAAAAGATACATGATTTGAAGAACTTATACAAAATTACAAAATTTATTGGGAACCTTTCTTGCCAGTTACCTGGTTTTCAAGCAAATTCCCTATCCAGTTGCGCTAGACAAGCTAGTTTCACAAAAGGACTTATTTTTCTCTTTACTATTTCATTTATTTATTTACAATACTAACTTTGCTACTATACTGGAGAAAATATGTCATCCTTCAAGTGAGATAACTTCCAATGAAGCCATGTGTGGATCAAGTACAAATATATAATCATGGCCAGATCTAACATATAAACTTTAGAAGGTATATGAGCATGAACAATCAACAACTTTGAAAGATGTGATACAAAGAGTATTTGAAGATGAGAGTGGTACTTTGACTGAATTGTAATCTGGAACCAATGCTCGATGTAATCATGGTGGTATTGATTCATTTATTCTTTTGGACCACTCTGAAAGTCCTCCTTGGTCGTGCCAGGAAAACTTGGATAATTGGTCTTTGGAATGCATAGAAGGCTTGTTGTTGGACATGATGAAAGTTCTTCGATCGTAGGTTCAACAAGATGCTCCCCATCAAATTTAGTACATGATTCACCAATCTCCTTGGTAGATAGGCAGGAGGAATCAAGGGAGACTTCCAAATATTTTTTTGGTTGTGGAGAGATAGATAATTTTCTGAATGCGGTCAGGATGAACTCATCCTGAGATGCAGATACCCCAGCTACTGCTAGGATTTGAGAAAGTTCTTTGAGGAACATTCTTCAAGCTCTGAATCATTCTTGAATTTCTCTTGTTAGTTTATGATCCCTGTCTTGCAACATGGATTAGTACTTAGGGGTTCTTACAATACTCAAAAAATGATATAATGTTAAAGATTGGAATCTGAAGATAAATGAATTTAAAAGCTATTGGATGAAATAAAGCTCACCACACTCATAAAAGGAAGTGAATAACATGTTGGGGAAAATGCCGGATCAGAGTACTATTTAATCTATTGAAAGCGAAAAAATTCGGAAATTAAATCTCACAGAATGTTTCAGACTATTCTAAGGCCTATGCCACTTGTGAGGCTTAATTATGGTTCTTGTAGATGTGCCTTATTAAGTTTGTGAGATTTACACACTTTGCAAATTACATGAAATGCGGAAATGAAATCACTTACATAATGTTTCAGAATATTCTAATTCCTACTTCTACTTCTACACATAAAGGAAAGGAAATAAAAGTTCAAATACAAGAAAAAGCGATTAGAATTTGGAGCAACCCCACCATAGTGGATGTGTGGCTCTTCACTCACATCTTACCGTACTCTCTTCGCCCTCTGACTTCCCTGCAATACCCTTAAAACCTTGTAATAAAAATCTTACCTGAACCAAAATACAACTCCTCGGCAACGATGCCAAAATGTTGAGAGTTTTCATTAGCGATTAAACCTCCTAATATTTAATTGTCAATCCAGGACTCATAAACACGAGTTTTACTACATTTTTGGCTCAGCTTATGATCAAAGCATATAAATTACTTCCATAGTTGCTTAAGTACAAAGTGATAATAAAACTTCTATTTGATTAGCACTCATTTTATCTGCAGACAAAGAATTATGAGTCGAGGTAAAAGGAAATCAATTCACTTAGTTTACCAAACCATACCACTCTTCTTTAGTCTAGTCTTGCTGCAACTCTTCCAATTAAATCCAATCTTCTCTATTTAAAATAGAAAACAATATTTTGGTGCAAAAGGCAGAATCAAATGAAATTGTTATGAAAATGACTAATTAACCCTAATCAAACTGACAACAGAGTAAATCACACTGCTTTTAAATGACTCCTCACTCAATCTTGAATGAAATTGAAATGCTGGACATGAATTGCACACCTTCAATTAATGTTGGAATGAAAACCTAATTGTTTCACTGTTTAATTCAATCTTAGAAACAAATCATAAGTTTAACTGGAATCACCCAATTCCTTTTAAATGAAACTACTCCACTTAACTAAATCACACCTTGCCCAAATAAATCTCACTGCTAAAAAGAAATCACACAATCAAATCACTGTAAATTTCACAATAGAAATGAAGCCACTTTGTCTAATTAAAATCACGCTATTAACTATCGGTCCTAGATCACACCATTACACTACCTTAGCTTATGAACATTGTAAAATGAACACACACACACACATCAATCACAATTCGATCTTAAATGCACAACGTCTGTTTATTTCCATGCTAACTATACTTAACACAAGAACTCAATCCTTACTCTGGACTTAATACTATTTAAACAAACTCAGAAAACTCAATGTTGTCACAACAACTCAGAAATCCTATGTTTGATGCACACTGTGTTTCAATTCAAATTCAATATTCCTCTGATTGTGTTGGGTTCAGAATCAACAAGTTCAAGATTAAACACCTCTAAGTATTACACATAACGCTACAGGATTGTATAGACTCATTTCATTTCAAGGTCTCAGACATCATAATCAATTCATGCATACTCTTGAATTAAGAATGCTTCACAAATGCTTCTACGTTATGCAATTACATAGAGGAAACCAGTGAAATGCTAAATATTATTACCCAATGAAACCTTTGCTGATCTATACCAATTGACAAGCAAGAAATATTTCTTTCAATTTGGTTCTATAGAACAAGAAATGGTGTTGATGTATGGAAAATAATCAGAGTATAATCAATTCATTTCTACTCTTGTAACACGATGATTAACCTCTATATGTTTCTGAATTAAAAACACTCTTTAAATATTCTACTCTATGCAATCGTATCAGAGAAATCAATCACATGTTAAGAATCATTACTCAATGAAATCCTTGTTTGTCTTTACAAATTGAGAATTTAAATCTACAGCATTCAACTTCAAATTACAAAACAAAGTAAGAGTATTGAGTGCAGAAATGAAAGCATTCAAAGATCTAAGCAATGTTTCAGCAAAATTCATTCTGCAAATCTAATTCCTATGATTAAAATGAACTACAGAACTTGCTTCCAGGTGGTGGTGGATCCTTGCCACGCATGGAGCAAGCAAATTTAACTCAGTAAAATGTAATTAAAATACAAACTACTTGCAAAGAATTTAGAGATGGAGCAAATTTCAATTAAGATGCAATTATGATTACAACAAAGCTTCAATCCATCCTTTATTCCTTCCCTGCTTTTATCCCTTTAAAAACTTCAAAGACTTGCCATCCAAAACATGGTTGAGCCATTTTATAAGATTTACAAAGCAAATTATTCATTTTCCTCAATTCTGGAAAATTGAACAATTTTAACAAATCGACCTCAAAGATATTGGCATATCTTGCTAACCATGGAAAATTTTTGAAAATAGTTCAGAGGGAGCCTAATTGGATATATTTGAAATAAAAAACTCTCTTTTATTTGTCTCATTCAAATCAATTTCCTAGAAAATCGTGCCCAAATTTGGTTGTCTAGCTCTTTTTGCAAGGTTCTAGAACTTTGGAAACACAACCATTTTTTACCAAACTGCCTCCAAGACCCCGTATAACTTTTAGAATAATTCGAATATGGAGAAACCATTTTTTATATACATAATTTGTTATATTTTTAACAAACCTATTTTCTTTGATTTTCCAGATTCATCTCGAGCTGCACACAGATCTAGGTCAAACTTGGCAATTTGGAAAATGTGCACATTTTGAGTAGATTTGTTAATCACCTCCTAGGGTCCGACATGTGTGACCTGGATGCAATACAACACATGGGAAGGTATTAAAAAATTATTTTGGTCAATAAACTCCCTCGGTTTTCCCTAGAAGCGTGTCGGGATGTCGAAAATCCAAATTGGATATTTCCGTACACTACTTGCATTAACTAGTTTAACTGGCTTGTGAAGAATTTCGATAATGGAACCCTGCGACAAATGAACTTAGAAAAACCGTTATTAGAAAATTATGATTAAATAATATTTAATCGTAGAAAAGTAAAGAAAACTAATAATAACCAACCATAGAGTGGAATAAATAGGTTATGGAATTAGGGTAAGAAATGGGTTAAAAGTACATGACTATAGGTTATTAATGGTAGTATTTTATGATGAAAACATGGGCATTTTTAAGGCCCAACATATAACAAGATCAATATTAGGCCAAAAAACATCATGTCGTGACCATCAACATCAACCTCTAACTCAAAGAACAATAGTGGCAACACAAACATATTGACAAGTCTAATCATGATCAATCCATATCCCCTTAAGCAAAATAACACCATAACTGATCAGCCAACACATTAGAGACATGCCCCCCTTGAAAATCATCTTCATCATTAATCCTGCAAGGAAAATCCTCTCCGTGAAAGCTACACTTCATAGACCTGAAGACTAACTCTTGAACAAGGATTTGGTAAAATTACAAGACTTCATTTGCATTTAACATTACATCAATGGCTCTATGGACTTGATTTTTACATCATGACACTCTTTATCCCAACCAATGACTTCACATGACATGATATAAAATTACAAGGCCTCATGAAATTACATAGTTGTTATCTCCCATCATGAACAACATTAAATCTCATCAAACTATTTAATTCAGAACAACAAGATGGTGTCAACATGTTTTTTCATAGTCCTCAAGTAACGCCACATCTCTTTGTTTAGATTTGCTTGAATATCATCGCTACATCAATGTTTATTGACTTGTAATTTGGATTTGGATAATGATTCCCTCAAAAAGCTAAATATATATTGCATAATAGGGACCTTCATCAAATTTGAAATTCACCACATATTCCAGAAATAGTTTAAAAACGAAACAGGAAAAAAAATCAAAACATATTTGGCCATGTACATTGGCATATCGAATAGTTCCCTTGAATACATTTAGATTTTTATTATATTTTATATGCAACCTTGTAGAGTTGTCTCTCCATCTTGTTGCCAACCCAATATCAACAAAGAAAATTTCCTTTACATCTGTTGTCCCTGGTGGACCAGGAAATAGGTTTTCAGGCTTCACATTTCGTTGACATATCTTCTTGAGTGCACCTTCTCCAAAAAAACTTCAACAACAATGCTTGCCACCACCTCAGTCGACATCTCTTGAATAGAAGTATTCCAAACATTTGACAGCCTTGGACCTAATATTTTGCATTAATCAAATTGTTAGTTTTCACTCTTGGTTATTGTTGCACTTTCTTTTGATCTTTATATCATAGCGTTAATGAAAAATTTGATTGAATTTATGCAACAATGTTTCCAATGGGCGTTCTATCATCTCAATTTTCACATAGACTCTATTAAATCCCATGAGTGTACAAGATTTATGGTTCCAACGCACTCCATATCAATGACTATCACTTATAAAACCAATACATGTCTTCATAAAGGCCTTTACCAGAAGTTGCACAAGTGCTCAATGACATTTCAAGTAGAACAATTTGTGAAAGAAATATAAAACTAAGCCTCCATATACAAATTGATCGGTTAATGAATTCACGTTTGCATCATATAATTGCACCTTTCTGTCGCATGAGGAGATGTTAATCAACTAACTCTAGTGCTTTTTTATAAAAATAAAATAAAGTAAACATCATAGATCATTCTTGTAACTTCACCTAAGAGAAGAGAACCACTTGCATTGTTTGTGACAATAATATTATGATTAACACCAACTATTTTCATTCCACGACCTGGTCCATTTGTAGTTGTCGTGTGGAGGAGCCCTATCTCAAAGTCGTGGCCACAATATTCTTCTTTCCCTAAGGGCGGATCATCAATAAAACAAATTTCTCGGTTTTGGAAATGAGCTTACTACATTTTTTTGCAGTGACCAAAGAGATCGCAGCAAGCAGTTCTACCTTCGATATCCTGTACAACTTATTGCCCAAAGTAACAATAACAACGCGAGGTCGAGACTCATACACAACATGTCGCTGCCACATGTATGGTTGGCCTAATCATACATCAAAAACATCAAGAGGGGCAATGTCACATAATACCTCATCCATGAAGGAATTGATGTTGCAGGGAAGGTGACACTGTTGGCTGACGCGGAGATCTCGTCCTTGGTGAAGCCACCCGATGGTGTACGGTTGTGGGTGTGTTGTGGTCAGCAAGCCCAATCACTTCATGACCTCTGCTGAAATGAGTTTTTTCGGGCTCCCGCTGTCAACAATGAACTACAGGGGGAAATCCTTTACCCACATCTGGGAATGGAAGAGAGGCTCCTCCTCCTTTGGATCTTCTGGTTCCTCTTTCTGGATCTTCGTGGTGGCAACAATGGTGTTGGGCTCCGCATCAATAATTTGCTTCCCTTTGTCACTCTCCTTGTTGGGTTTTGATTCAGAGTCGGAGCATGCATCCGATTCATAAGCCTTTAGCTCGGCCACCAGTCACTGCTTGGTTCGACACTCACTTGTGTTGTGAGTGGAGCTCTTATGGAACTCACACCACTTTCCCATGTCCTTCTTTGGCTTCACGGTGTTGTTCTTTGCTTGCGGCTTTGGCGGATTATCCTGGGCCACCCTGCCTTGGCTTTGTCCTTTATTCTATGGTTTGGGGGCACCTTTCCCTTGCTTCTTATTCGCAAATCCAAAGTCTCGATTCTTTTGTTTGAACTTTTGCTCAATCTTGGCAGCATACTGGTATGTTGCACCAAGCGAGGAGATGTTGAGGAACTCCATTTCCTCCTGAATGTATATTTGCAGACAACTATGGTACTTCAACGCCAAAAGTTTCTCTGAATCTTTGATGCCCAATTTTGTGTGCAGGGTATGGAACAAATTTGTCAGGGCATGCACATCTTGATCCCTTTGCTGCTGCAGCGTAGTCCATAGTATGTACTTATTCTCATAGCTCCCCACGAGATGATATTGTTCCTTGATGGTGTCTTGGAAAGAATTCCAAGTGGGTAAGGCAAAAAATAGAGAGGGTTCCCTCCCATCCTTTTGCTCATAGTAGGTTTCCCGCCAATCCTTGACATGGGGGGCAACTTTGAGGAGTGTAAAAGTAATCTTTTCTTGGTTGGAAAAGTCATGAACCAATAAATACCTTTCTAATAGATTCAACCATCTATCTACGATGTTTGCATCTATTTGGCCCTCAAATATGGGAATTTCAAAGTTTACTTGTACCTTAAAAGGAATTGCGCCTCCAAAGTGGCTGCTGGATGCAGATGCGCCGTCGGTGGGCAGTCGTCAAAGAATCTGGGAAAATTTATCCGTCATCATGTTCATTTGTTTCTCGAGGGCCTCCTCAAGAAATACTTTGATAGGATCTCCTGATCCCTCGTCTTTCTTTTCGTCCCCCATGGGCGATCGTCGGGGTTTGCGAGGATGATCTTGCAAAGGTTCAACGAGATCGAGCCCTAACTCCTTATACCTCGACCTCGTTGGGGACATGCAAAGAAGGATCGAGAAAGACAAGACCGCTCTGATACCACTGGTCTGGACTTATGCAAGAACACAATAAAATACAGAAATACACATAAACACAGAGATGTAGCAGAAATAATACTTCATTTCATTAATCTCACATAACTAAAATATGTTTATAGACAGAATGGAAATAAACTAGCTAGGGCACTCATAGCTTATCTATGGGAAGATATGTGGCGGCTACATGCCTTTGAACTGTATTACAATGAGGCTTGAAGGCCTATTTATTTTTGAGAAACAATGGAAAACCCTAAACATCCAAAGACCTAACCTTAGGAGATGAAACACCAAACTATGGGCCCCGTTGGGGTAAATTGGTACATCAATTTCCTAGGGTCGTAACTTTGGCATACGATCTTCGTTTGACGCACATGATACCTCATTAGAAAGATCTATCTGAGGACTACAATCGCTGATAATGAATATAGAGTCTTTGACTAGTATTTTCCTAAAGGTGGTTTTCCCAAAAAACGTCGTTGAGGGCCTCAAAACGGTTCCAGAAGTTCAGGACCCGAAAAACTGACAGAAATAGTAAATTGTGCTACAATTAAGAAGACTGAAAAACTTAAAGAAACAATGGTGGGGGTCCAAGTGGAATAGGAGGGTGGCCACCAATATCGACCTGGATCAAAGCCACCCTTGAGACCAAATACTTATAGTGGTTGGGTCGCTCACATGATTAAGAGAAAAAAAAATCCTACCTTAAGAAGTCAGTTAAGCATCCAGAAGGAAGGGATGCTTACATCCAACAACAATGTCACAACCTAACATTACTTGTGAACCTCATCTAATCTTCAAGGAAAGAAATCATTGGAAAAACTAGAGTCAAATCTCTTTAATGATTAAATGTAGACTTTATACTCTTCCTTGGGTTTTGAATCTCATCAATAAGGATCTAGGTTTGATGTATTTTACCTCCAAAAGTTTACTCTAGAGGATGTTTGAAGTCAAAACCCTCCAAAGATTAGATGTTGCCAAGATAACCTTGAAAATATTTAGGTACTTCAGGTTCCAATCGTCTGCCTCCTTGGGCCCAGATAGGACCTTGTATTTGACTAAAGGGATTTTTCGTGCTTTTCCTTTCTTGAACTTCGAAATTTGAAGCATCCCCTTTGAATTCTCTTAAACACTATTTTTAGGATTTAGTTTTGGGCATGCAAAAAAACAAGGATAACTTTAGATATTGATTTTGCTAGAGTAAGATGAACTCTAAATGATAGCCACCTATAAAACCAATGTGACATCATAATTTTTATTTTTGTGAGTGGCCAACCCTAATCATATTTCAAGTAGCCATTTGGCTTGGGGAAGAAACCAAGTTAAATAAAGCCTTCCTCCATGGAGATCAAAGAAAAAAGGAAAAATTACCTCTAAAGAATAACCTAGGGCGTCTCCAATTCCATAAAAAATCATCAAATATTTTGCATGCTCAATTTCTAATTATAGCCAGGCAATACAAACCCAAAATTTGCTTCATCTTCCTAGCTTCCCACAATGAACCATTAAGGAAGAACAATACATTGTCTACAAACAAACATTAGGAGAGAAACAAATTTCTTCCAAAATTGATTCTTGTCACGGTCCTTGTTCGTTTTATCCCAATTGATTAGTTTGCTTAAGCCTTCAGATACAATTAAAAATAGGAAAGGAGAGAGTAGACAACCTTGCCTAATTTTGAGTCCCTAAGTGGGCTTGAAAAATCATATGCTAACCCATCTATTAGGATTGCAAAGCAAAGAAATGATAAACAAAACATCATCCACTTGACCACTAAGATTAAAGCTAACCTACAACAAGACCCACCTAATTTATGACCAACTTGTATGATTGAAAGCTTTTGATAAATCTAGCTTTAACACCATAACAAAGGTGACCCACCTAATTTATGACCAACTTGTATCATTGAAATTTTTTGATAAATCTAGCTTTAACACCATAACAAAGGTGCAATTGAATGCAATCCCTCGATGTCCAATTCCACAACTTCATAAATTTTCTCGCCCTCGAGAAAACTAAATTATGAAGATGATATAATCCAAAAATTCATCCTCTAAATTCTCAAAGCCAACGCCTTAGCAATGATCTTGTAGACAATGTTACATAAGGAAAAGGATGAAAAGTCCTAAAATTAACTAGGATTATCCTTTTTGGAACAAATTCAAGACGGTTGAGTTCAAAATTCCTTAAATCATATGATTGGTTCTCTCCTCCTCAATGACCATTACTAGATCCCAATCCAAGAAATCAAAGAATGCACTAAAATTTTAATTGCTAGCCAACAAGGGTAGGGTTCTTGTCTTTCTTGAGGGAAAATAGGGCCACGAAGAACTCCTTCTTAGATACCTCCTCATTTATCAAATGGTTATCCTTCTTCGAAATCAATAGTGGGAAAGAAGAAATAATTCTCAAGGGAAATTCCATATCCACATGACCTTCTTCTTTATATATTGAATGGAAGTGATCTACCCCTAAGCTTGGTATTTCTAACAAAGAACTAGCCATACTTCCATCTCCTTCTGCCATCTCTCGTATTATGTTAGTATGCTTTCTAAAATTTGAAAATTTGTGAGAAAAAAAGGTATCTTCATCCCCACATTCAAGCCAAATTGCTCTACTCTTTTAATGTCATTCGACTTCCCTTTCAGCCAAAAACTAAGTTTTTTTTATTCTAGGCTTTTAAGCCTATTATTCAGTTCCTCCTTTAAAACTCCATTAGGATTTTATAATATAATAACAACAATATGAGCTTCAATTTATTTGAGATTCTTCTCCCTTGCCTCTTGTTTGGCTTAAATCCAAGGATTGACGGTCATTTGAGTTGTTTAAGGGAGTTTGTCAATTTGCACTTGCAAAATATTGTAAAGGATCATCATATCTTTGCCAAGTTGTTGGAATTCAAGATCTTCTAACCTCATCACATTAAATTTAAAAATAATATATGGTTTAGGGTTTCTCCTATTCATTTGAAAATTGATAGGCACATGGTTTGAACACTTCCCCCTACCACCACGAAAATTTTTAAGGATGGAAATGTATTTTAAAGTTTAGAAACCTTGGTGAATCCTATTAATCCCTAATATGAAAATTGTAAAATGTTTGGTGATATTTTGTATAAAAACATTCATATTTCTAATGATTTTATATAGCCTTTATAAAGTTTTAGTGATAGTCTCTATAAAGTTTTGGCGATTTTTAATGTGAAATAATTTTATCCTATAAAATTTGGGCAACTCTATTTTAGGAAAAATGGAAATTAGCGTATCTTTTT
This sequence comes from Pinus albicaulis, assembly GCA_034641835.2. NCBI lineage: Eukaryota > Viridiplantae > Streptophyta > Pinopsida > Pinales > Pinaceae > Pinus > Pinus albicaulis. The sequence continues at coordinate 308,457,355 of CM076576.1, read as the reverse complement.
TTTGGAAAAAGCATAGAAAATTAACCCATCTGCGAATATTAGCCCCTAATATTTTCCATGCCTACCACCCCACATCGTGTCCATCAAAAATATTAAATCAAGCAACACTAACTAAAAAGAGTTAAAGATAAAAAATTATCCAATATTTTAGAGATGGTGGCCTCACCAATCCTATTATTCCATTAGGCAAGCATTAATTTTGTAGGAACTATATCAACCAAAGTTGCTTGAGCAATATACTGGTGAAGGTAATATATCGTACCATCCATTCTTTAAGACATACTCCACATATTATCTCAATTCAAAGGGAATCCATGTCCCCTCTAAGCACAGCATTCACATGGTGTATATTCCATTATCAATGGATGGAATACCTTTGGTTAAATGGCGAGCTATGGCAAAGCCTACGGATTCTGGTGGGTGAGGATTACAGAATCCTAAGTCCTTTGGCAAGGTTCTAGCAACCAAATGTCTTTAGAGGTTAATTTCTCTAACCAGGGACTAAGCACAAAGGTTATTATTCAAAAATATATTGAATCTCTATTACTAAAAAAATAATAATCGAAACTTGTGCTTAATGTATCTATCCTTTGGAAAGCAACGATCATATCTTTTGTGCCTTTGGGTAAATTGGTTAGTGTGGGACCAAGCAAGGGCTGTTACAAATCCTTTAGTGCATTGTGGTGATTATCATATTTTAGTATTTTACCAATGAATACATTAGCAAAACTAAAAAGTAAGATGATCTTCAAACTTGTCCATGCAGGAGAGAGAAGCACATATATCTAACATCAAGGGTGGAAAGCTAGGGAGGGCTTTCAGCTAATAGAGGCGGAGTCAGAAAGTGCAAGGCTTATACTAATAAGTTAGGAAAAATAATCACATTTGTTTAACAAATGATGAAGATTTTTTTAGTCTGGTGGGAAATACAAGGTGATGTTTATTATTCCAAAGTGGTGAAGAAATCTGGTGGTGGAAGGCTTTGTGGAAGCTCAGACACCTTAACCAAAACCAAATTTAATGTGGGTCGTGCTGGTAAACATAGTGTTAACATGAGACGTGCAGACAAGGCACTGGTTGGTGTATATTGTGTATGCTGGATGAAGAATATATTGACCATTTTCTCAATAAGTGTCCATATGCAAGGCAAGCATAGGAAGAGATGGGTGTATATATATGGGATATTGGCAAGGCAAATTTGTTGAGCACTGTATGAGGAACTGGGTCCAGGAAAAAGATCTTAAGGCATTCAAAACATCATCAGTTATGGTTGAAGGATAATGGTTGGATGGAGTAACTGGCTCGTTATAAACGTTGATATATTACAAGGCAAGTCCCAACTGAATTTCCAGGTGCATCTCAGGCTCTTCTATGAAAACTATTCACTTCTAAATTTGATTTTATAGTGCAGCTGCTCGACATGATGTTTTCGTGTAGTTTTAATGTGCAGGTATAGAGCATGCTGAAACAGGGCTCGTCATAAAGAAATTATTCATAGATAAAGGAGCGAATAATTAACACTTGCAAATTTTATTTCTGCTCCTCTTTAGCTGGGAGGAATTTCTGCCACTTTGGCATAATATGTTACAAATGTCTGAGTTCCCTTTTGTTTGGATAAATTATAAATTAAATTTGGTGTAGACTTCATTTTGAGTGGTCTTTCATGGCAGTCTTTCGTGAATGCTAGATAAAAGCAAATGTACGCTTGATTTAATCCTAAGACAAACTTTTTCAGAGGGAGAAAAATATATAATCTCACAAAGATCAAGAAGATTAATTTATTTTAACAATTAAAAAAATTAAGATATAAAAATCATATAACCTTCTCTTGTCCCCTCCTCTGTGAACAGGGGATGGAAGGGTATAACATTTTCATTAAATTTATCAGATATTTAAAAAAAAGGAGTCATGACAAAAACTATTCTTAAAAATTAAAACTTTTAATCAACCTTCAAATTGAAGAGATTACATATAAATTAAAACAGAGTATTGCGCAACTGTTATGGTAATGATGTTTATCAAGATACAAATAAATCTGAACCTTGAGAGGCAAGCTGTTCAAAAGTAATGGTGTTGGAACCTTAATATTTTTGGTTATTGACCAACACCAAACTTAGTACATGTGCTTTCCAAAATACACCTAACTTAGTACATGTGATTTCCAAATACATTAGGGCTTATGAATATCATTGTGACTAGCTGATATCCTCCTGCAATTCCTAGCTTCTCTTGCACAAGGAAACTTTGGAGCCACGATCCCTTTGACTTATAAATTACCACGTCACAAAAACCCATAAATCATATTTTCTACGAGTTACAATCTTCTTCTTCACACCAATATATTAGATTACCAGTAAACTTCAAACAATATACACACCTGCTTAGCCACCCCTAATATCCATTGAATAAGGTGTTCCTCTGCATGTGACCAATCCCTTGGCACTATACATCTGTACTAGTTTATCCACATCAATTTCTGCATCCTCAGGGAATATAAGGTGTTCCTCTACATGTGACCAATCACTTGGCACTACACATTTCCACTAATTTATCCACATCAATTTCTGCATCCTCAGGAAACACGACACACTATAGAAAACAATATAATTCTAATTTCTGTGTATCAGTTTCTGCGTCCTTAGGAAATGTGGTACACTCTGAAAACAAAACAACACTTTAGATCATCAGAGATCAAGAAAAATCTACCTTTTTATAAAAGTTAAACATCACGCCATCCATCTACTTTCTTTTATAAAAGTTAACGCATCATACCATAGATCTAGAGTCTTATTTGAACTCACTGCTGCAGCTGATAATTTAAGGTGCTTTGGCTTATTTATACCCTTTTAAGAGAAAACTCCATCTACGAAGGCTTTTCTTCTAAATAACTCCCATCCTTCATTTGTGAACATGGGTTCATTCTTTCACTCATATTTTTACTGTCAATCGACATTAATACTTTGCTACAGTTATCCTCCCCAAATTTGACATTTACAGTGTGAAGATCCTTCGGATTCCACACATCGTCTTATATGAGAATAGATATTTTCTTTTCCAGATATGTAGACTTTTTCATCTTCCACATATCAATAGCTAAAATTCCTTTCAGATTTAAATTCAGTGTGTGAGCAATGGAATCTTTATTTTTCTTTTCTTCGTTCAAAGGGATAGACACTGCAAACCAAATCACCAGGTCAAAATAAATACAACTCACATTTTTGAAATGGTTATGGATCAGTTTGAGCAAGGACGTTTTGCCGATCCCATCCATACCATGTACACCCATCACACGAGCTTGGCGATAGGGTTCTGCAAGCCATCTCTCTAGTATCATCTGAGCAAATTTAATACCCGATCCAATGATGATCTCTTGCAGAAACTCCCCTGGTTGAGGCGCTGCTGCTGTGGACACCATCTGTGGAGTATTGGCAGAAACAGGGAAAAACCCTCACAGGGTCTCCAAAAAATATGATCCAATTTCTCTTCCAATCTTTCATTTGTGGAAATAAAATGACAGAATAAATGAAATATGAGAAAAGCAAACAGGAAGGGTTGAAATGAGGGCAGATGGGTTCTTGACGTGTAGGTGGGACATTCAACTGCGTAGTTGCAGAAATCGATTCACTATAAATAAGAGGCAGAGCGAAGCATGGTTTTTGTTTTAACATATATACAGTTAAATGGCCACTAATTACTGTAGCGCTCTCAGCTTTTCAAGGAGAATTTACTCCAATAGCTCATTCAAAGTCGGTGGCACAGAACCCTAACCCTAATAGAATCATTAGACGCAGGTGGAGCTGGGCCCTGATTAAATTATTGTACTTTTGCGTAGGCTGCTTTGTAAAAAGTTCAATCAGAGTGCAACGCTTTCTTCTATGTAGGCTGGCATTATGTACCCACCACTAAATGTAATGCACGTGACCTCTACTTTATCATTTTTAAAGAATTATCCCCAACAAGTTGCTGAAGGTTGCAGAACAGGAAGTAATGAAAAGTATAGTTGGAAGAATCGTAGTTGGGATTTAAATTAGTGAACCAGTGGATTTGAAGAAAATAATATTTAAACAAGTTGTTTGGAAGAATGGTAGTTGGGATATAAATTAGTGAACCAGTGGATTTGAGAAAATAATATTTAAACAAGTTGTTTGGAAGAATGGCCCGTGGAATTTAAATTAATCATAAAAGTACTAATGAGCTGTAAAGAAAATTAAGGATCAATTTTAAATTAATATTTAAAAACTTTATTATAATTATATGGGAGGAGATAAATTATTTTAATTGTAAAAGATTAAAAACTAGTCATTAAGAAAATGATTGGCTTAATGCATGACACCATTAACATTTATATTCATAAATAACCACTCTAGCAGAATAGAGAATATAAGCAGCATGTTGTGTTTATTGCAATATAAAATGCTTTTAGTAGCTTTCTTAAGTTTTTTACAATCTATTAATCTATTCTATGGATATGTTTAAGTTTTCTATATTTTATTACCAGAAAATTTAGATGATACCTGTGATTAAGTATTGGGAGAAATAATATGGATTAATTAGTGAGAGGTGTTTATATTGGGTAATTTTGTGTTATAGTTAATAATAATTTATTATACAAATGTTTGGATTTTATTTGACCTCATGAAGATTCACTTATTAAAATGTTTTGTTGATATACATTTTTCAATTTTAAAAATTATATAGAGTTTCATTTAAAAAAAACTAAATTATTATTTTGATTCAAAATTATTTGAAGTTTCATTGAAGTAAAAAATTCTGTTTAAAATTTATATAATTAATTAAAAATTAAAATAATTGAGTTTGAATATATATATATATATATATATATATATATATATATATATATATATAACATTAACACTTTGAAATATATATATCAAAATTTTACACTTACAACCTTTAACTCTAATACAATATTTAAATATATATGAACTTGGAAATTTTTTTATAATTTAAACTTTTCTTATAAGTTTTTATAATATAATGTTTTATAAGAAAAGTAGTATTAATTTTTAATATATTTATTAATTAAATACAAATATAAATTTTTATAATACAATAATTAGCAATATGAATTATTCTTTATAATTTAGTATTTTTATAATACAATAATTAGCAATATGAATTATTCTTTATAATTTAGTATTTTAATATAATTTTGGTATGAGAAAAATAGTTTAATTTTTAATATATTCATTAATTAATTTTAGATATAAAATTTTATCAATAATAATTAGCAATATAAGTTATTAGTATAATTTATTCATTTAAAAATGTTTATTTATATATATTTATTTTAAATTATATTTTTAAATACCTAAATAATAAATAAATGCTATATATTTTTTATTTTTAATTTAAATAATAATGTTTTTATTTTTATTTTTAATTTAATTTTAGTTTTAATTATTTATATAACACTTTTACTATTATTATAATTCAATTTTGTTTTCTAGTTAAAAATTTAATATAAATTATAATTTGAATTTAAAATAATAATTATTATAGGAGTTATCTACCTACTCAACAAAATAATCAAGACTGCCAGAATCTGGTAAAATAAAATTCAAAAAATCAGGTAGTTGGAGTGTTTGAATAGTTTTTATTTTTTTTATTTTTATTTTATTATTATTATTATTATTTTGGTGGAAATGGATTCAACACCATCAAAAACCTTTTTTTATGGTGGAAAGGGATTCAACACCATCAAAACCAAGGGGCACCCAAAATATTGAATTTTGACACTTGTAACCTGTAATTTTTCATACTCTTACAAGAATTTATGGGTTATTTTGTGGGTCTTTTAGACTAAATGATTATTATACCTATGGGGTTTATAATAGATAGTAATGGGGTGTACTCTTACTAGTTTTAAACTCTCTATACAAAAAATAGAGGCATAATAAATTGCACTTAACATCATAAATACATTAAAAAAAATATTCTAAAGAAACAATATTGGATTATATTAAAGATGATATATATATTTACAAATAACTAAGAAAGTAAGTATTTAGCATCAATGAGAGACAAAAATGAGGGGTGAAAACAAAGTTTTTCAATTCTTTAGTGATGTTGATTACCAATGACAATAGAAACTATAAGATTGACAAATAACCTTACATTCCTCTTTAATGATGATATTTATAATATTAAGAATAATAATAATGATTAACGACTTCCTCTAGCATGGATCCTCTAACATGGTTTTCAAGTGATAGTCCATCAAATAATCATGCAAGAAAACATTATGGCATTAATAGAGATTAAGGGAATTACATTTAATTATTTAGAAAAAATACTAATGGTTTATTATAATCATCAAAATGTTATTACATTAAACAGGAATCCTAAATATGATGTGAGGTTTAAATACTTTTATTATATGAGAAGTGTTTGAAATAAGATAAGATTAAAAAAATAATGAAATAGTGAAATGGAAATATTATCTAAATAAACATAAGTTTATAATTCACATTTATACAATTAATATAATTCAAAATTAACGCTATAATTTAAGTTTTGATTTGCATTTGGATTCATGGAAACACTATCTAAAGACACATAAGTTTACAATCCATATTTATATAATTAATACAATTCAAATTTACATTATAATCCAAATTATTTTTTTCATTCAGAGTTGTGAAAATATTAAAAGAGTGTAGGTGATTTAATATAAAACACATTTTGCACTTAAATCCAAATCTGTGTGTATATATATATATATATATATATATATATATATATATATATATATATAACATTGAAGTTGGTCTTTTTTGTATCACAGGGGATTTACTCAATGAACCTCTGACCTGTGTTTTGTATTTAGAAAGAACAAGGAAGGTAATTCCTTACTATTTCTTTATAAATCAATTCTTTGTCCATACCAGTTACTGTTACAATGTGGATGACTAGCCCTAAACTCCTCCTTAATGTTGGATATATTAGTTAGAATATGAAATAACAATTATACATGTACATGATTATGCAAGGAAACCTTGTGGAAATGATGGTTAGGGAACGAGTCTTGATTGATGAATAGATGATAATGGTATACTATGACCACTAAGGTGTTACTACAGTAAAGAAGAATCCCAAGTAACATTTTAGGTTGAAGCACATAAAATCTAAGTATCATTTTAAAATAGATGTCATTGAGAAAGAAATCCATAAACAAAGTAGTGACACAAAAATTTTGGATTCTTGTAAAAACGTTAGCAAAAGGAATATATGTTGACAATACTACAAATACACTACAAAGAAAAAACTACTTATAGAATTCAATTTTACACTATGATAAAATGTTAAAATTCTAGATATAGATTATTATTTTCACTTGGTCCCATTAATACATTAAGAAGGATTTAAAGGCTCTCAAATATTCTAAAAAAATAACACTGATATAAAGTGAATATGTTTTCCAAATATTTACATAGAACAATAAAGCAAGTCTTTACCATTCACTGAGATAAACATGGTGGGAAGTAAGAAATATAAAGTTTGGTAATTCTTTAGTGATCTTGATTAGGAAGTGACACTATTGCTATAGCGCTAATGAATAGTCATAAATTCCTCCTATGTGATGGAGATATAAAGTGGTTGATGTCCTTTTTTAACATGGATTGCAAGCCCAAGGTTATGATAGAAGTATGCAATAAACATTATGGCATCATTCGATGTTTAGATAACTAGATTAATATATTATTATTCACCATGAAATTTGGGTAATAGTAATGGTATGATTGAAAAGAAAAATGTTATTATTGTTTCTTCAAGCATGAATTTATGATTTATTCACATAAATATTTAATGCATTACATTTTCTATTCATATTGATAATTTGAAGATACTAGTGTCAGCAATCATGAAATTATATCTCTATTCATTGTAATAATGTAAATCATCACATGTAAATCATTGCCACATAAGAATTACAATATTGTAAAGTAGAATATAAAAAAGCACATTTTATTATATATGAAACAATAAGTGGGGTATCTACAAGATGGAACAATATGAAAGTTCATGAAAATCAAAGTTTCAATAAATAATTGTTATAGATATTTGTAACCCATCATCATGATGATTGGTATGATATGTCCATATTAAACGAAATGTCTAATATTTACACTCAATATATTCAATGATATTAACCATCATTAATCTATTGAACTATTGTTATATTGTTTAAGTTACTTGTATTCATCATTTCTTCATATCTTTATTTTATTCCTCCTCTTCATGTTCCATCCAAAAACTTAGATATATTTTGTAATGTATATATTTACTTTTATACTAGATATACAAAATTTTGTAAATTGAAACTTGTACCTTGGACACAAGTGACTCTATTCTATGTTTCTATTCTATTCTATTGTACAAGTAACATTTGATGTTTCTATTCTACTCCCAGAAAATTCATTATCAAATATTTTCTGGATATTTTATCTTCTTCTAGTATCTTTGTTTAAAATTTGGGATCAATGACATGTCCTAGCATACCAAGGTTCGAGCTTCTATCTCTCGCAACTCTTAAGCCCATAAATCTTCTTTATATATGAGAATTATACTTTTATTTCTTCAACACATACATACACACATGCACATATGCCTTATATTCATGTGTATAGGCCTTACGCCCTCAATATCTATACACATACTTACTACTTGCATTATTAATATGGTGTGTAACCTTAATTTCCAGTTATATATATGAATATATATATATATATATATATATATATATATATATATAAGGGTTATCATGAAGGTTTTCTTGGGTCATTATGCATCAACCCAAGCATTTGTAAACATGTTTTGTATACTTTATATATGTATGCTTATAATTCTTCATATTACACTCCATGATAGCTGCCACTCAGAAGGGTACCGCTTTGGTTGATTGATGATAAGTCAAGGGGCCCACACGTCTTGTCTGAAACCCTAGACATAACTTCAACGGTGGATATCCCTCCTTAGTTGATCAACAAATATGGTGAGTTTGATGGGTGTTAGGGTAACTACCTTACCATACCCCGTTGATGCATTCTCATTGAGATGTTTCTCTGGTTACAATTGAGAGTTCCAACATCGTTTATAACCTTTATAACCTTATTGCAACCTAAGGAAGTTTTACCTCGTTACTAGAAGAAAATATCATCAAATTTTGTTGGCTTCACTTGGATTAACCATTCTAGGTCTAGATATAATGACATGCGGTTATGACACTACATTGGTTCAATGTTTTAGTCATTTTTATCAAGAAGTTATTGTTCTCTTTTTGTTTTCAATTTGGAGTTTAATTTTTCTTGATGTTATTGTCAAATTACACTCTAACTAATTCCCAGTTGCTCACAGGTTCTCCAACTCCTCTCTAAGGTTTTTCTAGTCATGGAAACAAATTTCCATAAGGAATTCAATTTAGTTCTAGCCACTCTAGGTGGTTATTCTTGGTGAAATTTCTCATGGTGAGTTTAAAATAAATCATAAACCCACCAGTGTTTCCTTTTCAAGGTTTTATTTTTCCTTTCTACGGTTGGTCATTTTGAGGACTAAATTACTCCTTTACCTTCCAATACTGATGGAAACCTTATTCGATTATCCATAAATAACTATTTAACCACTGCTAGGGTTAATTTCCTTCCAACATGGTGAATTTTCTTTAAAGAGTTGGAGATAATGACTGTACTGACTTGCTCGCAAGTATACAATAGTGGTGTTGAAGTTTTTGACTGATGCACTTACGGATTAGTTTGGGCTAGCTTGAATTTAATGTTAGGTTTTTTAAAGTTAAGGCCCTCAGCTGACAATAAACATATTTCTTCATATATGGAATTACTACAAATAATGTTTAAGGGAAATGCCCATTTCCTTGTAAACAATTTGTTTCATATTAATAAAGTTTTGTACTATTTTTTTACGAGGGTTTCTTCTTTCCTCAAAGGGTTTATTTCTGTCAAAAATTATTGTCGATTGGTCAACCAATTAATTTGGTTGTGACTGTGGGTTTCCTTCTTCACTTGTAGATTAATATATATTTAAATATATATGTTTGAAGTTTGTCTCACGTTCTTATTATAGTGATGGTAAAATTGTGGTTACTTGATATGAACATGCATCTTGTTTAAAAACATTGAGGCTCAGACCTGTAGGTTTAGATTTTCATTCTAGAATATTTTCTTTGTGTTAAATGCTAAACAACATCTTTTTCTTATTTTTTTTTAAATTTATTCAGTAGTGTTTTTCTCAAATGATTCCAACATAACACTCTAGACTCTTCTTGGATTTATACTTTTCCTATATTTTTCTAATGTATATAAGCATATTGTTAAATTAGATCTGTTTCTTCTGAGGGTTTCTTAGATGTGTTAAATTAGTCCTTTTCTAGAATGCAATTACTATAAATAAAATAAAACATTTTAAAAATTGAAAAATATTATAACATAAAGTGAAAATTGATTGCTTGTGTTAATGCCACTTTCCAAAAACTAGGTGGACATTGTTATAAAAGTAGTAAATTGCAATGCTATATGTTTACTTTTAAAAAATTTAATTTGAATGTTATTTAATTGTTTTTATTTATTAGGAGCTAATTTTTTTTACCTTCAAGTTGTGTGCAAGTTGTTTTTATTAGTCATACAACCTTTCTTAAAATTAAGTGTAGGCAAACCAACTATGTACTTGACCAAGCATGTCATATCACACAACTTGTTTTATTATTCATATAACCTTTCTTGAAATTAAGTGCAGGCAAACCAACTATGTACTTGAAAAAGGGTGTCATATCATTCTTCAATGCATGACCTTTCTTTGTTACTAGACCAACATGTATGCATTCGTCATGGCAGTGAATTTGTAATGTGCATGGTAATATTTTTCATTGGACATCATTTGTAATGTGCATGGAATTATTTTTCATTCATGTGTATTACTTGATATTAATGAGGTGTCCTTGGAAAGACATAATGCTTGTGGCCATTTCACTTCATTTTTATATGTAGAGTGAGCTAATCACTCCAATTTGAAATTGGATTACAACTTGATGACCATGACCCAGGACCACGTAAGCTTATTTTTTTCCCTGAACAAGCACGCATAAAATAAGGCTCTTAATATGCATATATGCACAACTTATGTATATGTGCAACATCCGTATATGCGCAAATTTCCTGTATGCGTATATACAAAAATTTTACAGATACTGAAGATATGCACATATACAGAAGATGTATATATATAGAGGTTGAAGTTGTGCATATATGGAAGATATGTTTATATACAGAAGATGTGTGCATATACAAAAGTTGCGCATATACAAAAGATATGCACATATACAGAAGTTGTGCATATATAAAAGATATTCTCATATACGAAAGTTATGCATATATGGAAGTTGCAGATATACAGAAGATATGCACACATATATGAGTTGTGCATATATAAAAGTAAAAAATATGTGAATATTTTGTATCACATATCTTCCATATATGCACAACTTTTTGTATATGCGCCTATACGAGAGAACCACATATACAAAAGGTACACATATATACGAAAGACATGCGCATATTATATGGAAATTGTGCATATATGGAAGAGATGCACATATACAAAAAATGTGCATATGCAACACATATCTTCCGTATATGCACAAATTCCATATATGCATTTATCTTTCGGATATGCACAACTTTCATATGCACATATATGAAATTTGTGCATATATAGGAGTTGTGTTGCATAGACAGTAGATGCACATATACAGAAGTTGGGCATATACGATAGATGCACATATACGGTAGATGTACATATACAAAATTTTCTCATATACCGAAGATAATATTCACATATATAGTAAATGTGCATATACATAAGTTGCGCATATATGGAAGATATGTGAATATATGAAAGTTGCACATATACAAAAGATATGCACATATATGGAAGATATGTGAATATACGAAAGTTGTTCATATACGAAAGATATGTGCATATAAGGAAGCTATGTAGAACTTTAGTCTTTGTATAGGTGCATATTCTATATATATGCAAACGAATATACATATATACGAAATTTGCACATATATGAAACATATACGAATGTTGCACATATACAGTGGCTAAAGTTGAGCATAAATTATGTATATGCACATCTTCCATATATGTGAAAATTTTGTATATGTGCACCTACTGTATAGGCACATATGCAAAGTTTGTGCATATACAGAAGATGTTCGCATATACGAAAGTTGTGCATATATGGATGTTGTCGTATATGCATATTACGGAAGTTGTGCACTAATTTTTTATATGCGCAAATTCTGTATATGTGCATATATGGAATATATACATATATGCAAAATTTGCAGATATATAGAATATATGCACATATACAGAAGTTGTGCATATAAGAAAGATATGCACATATACGGAAGATATGCGCATATAAAAAATATATGTGCATATATATAGGTTGTGCATATACGAAAGTTGTGTAGAACTTTAGCCTATGTATAGCCAGATCTTCTGTATATGTACATAACTTTCGTATATGTACAAATGGATATGAGCATATATGGAAGTTGCACATATATAGAAATTGCACATATACGGAGGCTGCACATATACAATGGTTGAAGTTGGACATAAATTTTGTATATGTGCAACTTCTATATATGTGCATATCTTCTGTATATTTGCATATCTGGAAATTGCACATATATGGTGTATGTGCATATACGGTAGATGTGCATGTATGAAAGTTATACATAGATGAAAAATATGTGCATATATGGAATATATGTGCATATGGGTAAAAATGCGAATATGGGTAACACTTTTGTGAGAATCAAGGGCAGAAATTTTTTTCCCTCAATAGTTCAGCCGAACTATTCGAGAGTTCAGCCGAATTTTCATAATTAGTTTGGCCGAACTCGTTCTGTCGTTTACATTGACGACGTACTGACGACAATGGCAAACAAATTTTTGGCTGTAGATTGGAAAACTGGCAACAAAAGTTCGACTGAACTAAAAGTTCAGCCAGACTATTAGTTCGGCCGTACTTTTAAAATAGTTTGGCCGAACTCTTATTTTATAAATATATCGCTCGCAAACTGTTGCAGGTTTCTTGTTCACATCTGTCTCATGAGTTTGTGTTGTGTTCCTGCTTGCTATTGTTTTTCTGTTGCGCCGCGACGTCTATCTCGCGCGTTTGTGTTGTGTTCCTTTCTTGCTGCTGTTTTTCTGTTGTGTTGCAACAAGGAGGGGAGTTTTGTTGATTTTATTGCTATTGTTTTTTTGTCTCGCACGTCTGTGTCATTGGTTTTTGTTGATTTAGAGCTGCGCCACGAAGAGGAGGGGGGTTTTGTTGATTTGCAGTTGCGCCACGACACTGAGGTAAATTTTGTTGATTTTGTTTGATTTTGCAATTGCAGTTGCTTTTATTGTTTGTAATTATTTTTTGTTGTTTTTTTTTTAATTTGATTTTTTTTGTTTGCAGGAATTTGGTTGTCTTCCATGATGTCTTCAAGGATCACCTGGGTTCGTCTGTGAATTTCTGCGACTTTCTAGGTATGTATCATAAGCATGTGAATTTCCTGTATTATGTTATTGCACAGCTACTTTCTATATTTATATAAATTCAATTTACAACTACTGTCTGTTTTTATATATATGCACATAGTATTTAGAACTCTTATACTTTTAATGTCATACAATCCTTGTAAAAATAGAATATCAGATTCCGCCTTCCCTACAGAAAATTCTTCTGACTGCATAAATTCTATAGCTAGACACCAAGTAAACTGCTTACTGTGTGGAAAAATAGAGGAGTTTGTTATTTTTGAACATATAGTAAAAATCCCTTGATATATTGTTAACTGTGCCTTTTGAAAAATACTCTGGTTTATATAAATGTACCAGATCAAATAGTTGTACTTTTAATGTCATACAATCCTTGTAAAAACATAATATCAGATTCCGCCTTCCCTACAGAAACTTCTTCTGACTGCATAAATTATATAACTAAACACCAAGTAAACTGTTTACTGTGTGGAAAAACATGTCGACATCTTCGCTAGAGGAATCTAGGAACATTGGCATATGTCTGCATGTTGCCTCCAAGAGTAACTCTGTTCCTACTAGTTACAGATATTTCATTAAAAGACTTTGTAAACATGAGATAAAAAGTTTGCAAAAATATAACATAAAACCGATTCCAAGCACCCAAAAAATCCAAAAACTGTGGTACTGTATGACAACAGATGTCTCTTTAGTTAAAAATTACCAATCCAAGCTCCCATACCATTCCTGATTCACTTGTCAATTCTGTCGAAAATCTGACAACAGATGTATCTTCAGTTAAAACTTACCAATCCGAGCTCCCATACCATTTGAGTCAAAGAGCTCGTATTGCATAACCCCAAAAAATCCACGTAGACCCTTCTTAGATAAACTGTCCGCTTGGCAGTTTTTTTCACGAAAGATATGTTTGAAATGTGAGGAGGTGAAACTGGACCTTAAGTTATTGATGTGATCTAGCCATGACTTTAGATTGCCTGGGTTCTGTGTGTTTCCCTTGTTGAGGTGACCAATCAGTACTTTTGAATCTCTGTAAACCCACATTTTCTCGATATATAGTTGATTGGAAAACCATAACAAGCCCCACAGAGCCAGGACTTCACCCCTAATGTTTGTTCTAGATCCTCTGTGCCAATAAATATTATAGTGGTAGCTAGGAGATAACATGAGCCAAGCACCACACCCACATTTAGAGTGTTGTGAAGCCCCATCAAAATATCTAGAAAAACACATACTTTCAATATATCTCCCATTTTAATGGTGTCTATCACATGTAGAGAAAAGCACATTAGCCATACAAGTTTCCCATCGAAACAAAAAGTAATTTGATACAAAACATAGGTTTTAACCTTATATAGTTAATTGTTTTGAAAATAGGTTCTTAATAAAATGAAAAATATGCAATGTAAAACACATGCACATTAACATATAATTGTGATATTTTCCCTTCTTTCCAACTTAGTTCATCCTTCTATAAAAATCCCTTTTAATGAAGCAGATATATCCATAGTGATCTGATATTCTTGAATTATGAAGACTAGAGGACGATGAGAGGATCCAAGAGCTGAGATCGAAGCGAAGGCCTACAGCCCTAGGGCTCTCCTGTGTCTCTCTGAATACACCGCCGCCGCTTCTGGCTCCTCCTTATTGCCGACTTCACTGATCCTACTGCTTGGGGATCTTCGCGGACCTGACATCCCCAGCTCCTCGCACGCTACCGATCCGCCTCCTCACTTGACGCTCGTAATCGATCCAACAGCCTCTTAGTCTCTGCCTCGATCTGGAGACGGGATTGGGTCTAAAGATGAGAAGCCTGCGAAATTGTTGACTTGCATACCTGTCCAGTCTAAATGACCGGAGATCTATCTCCCCGCTGAGCGCATCAATGGCCACATTCAATATATGCATGACCATGCATTAATCGGAAAATTTATTGGGCTATGGCCAACTAAGAAAGCCCTATATGGTTGGATCAAGGCGAAATGGAAGCCAAAAGGTCAGGTGGATCTACAGTTGGGCCCTAAGGGCTTCTGCAACATCATTTTCACCTACATCGAAGACAAAAATCGAGTCATGGATGGAGGCCCTTACTTTTTCAATGCAGTAGGGCTATTTCTGAGGGATTGGGTAGAACGTTTCAACCCAGACAAAGAAGAATTCAATTGGACACCAGTCTGGATTAGACTATACTCCTTGCGCAGGAGTATTGGGAAGAAATCACCCTCAAGGATATTGAAAACTACCTCGGAACCTTCATCAAAATTGCTGAGGAAACCAAACATAACCGATACTCTACCTAGGTTCGGATCTGCGTCTATATGCATCTGGTGAAAGCGCTCCCTGACTCAGTAAGTCTCTGGCACGAAGAATTTGAATGGATCCAATCCATAGATTATGAACATGTTCCCTTTCGCTGTAGAAAATGTCACATGCATGGCCATTTGTTTCGTGACTGCCCCCAAAATCGACCCCCTGCTCCCTCTGGCCCCTCTACTGCCTCAGATCCAGATAGTTTTACTCGGGTAGCCCACAGAAAAAGACATTCTAAAAAAAATCCCACCCCCCCGACCCTCCCCAGCCCTCACCCTTCCCACAAATCCCCTCCTCTAGTAATAACTTCCAAATTTTAGCCAACCCTGATGTGGATCTAACTCTTGAGGAGCCTCAACCCGATCCCATTATCTCCAACGTCCCCTCCTTTGGCACCATGCCTCCCCTTGAGGGCTTGAACTCTTCAATCTTGAACACTGCGACCCCTAATGATACCTTGCAAGCCTCCCCAAGTTCCCCTGTTGAGCCAGCTCAAAATAACATCCCCATGCAACATGCTGTGATGGATCTAGACCTTCAATCCCGCCCGGATCTTCTCAAGACTCCCTCAGTAAGCCCTAAATTGGACTCTGTGACCTATATGATTGAAGAAATAGAATCCAATGACTTTGGAGATCTAGATCTAACTGGGCCGGAAAAAGCTTGTGACTCAAAAGCTTACCATACCATACCTCCTAGGAAAATTGAAAGTTTGGAGGAAGCGCTGCTGTTAAAGGGAAGCGTCCATCTTGGAATCCAAGGGGAACTTATTCCCTGGGAAACTATCAATATCATCAGAGAATCAAGGAAACGTGGGAGACCAACGGACTTACAAAGGCTCATTACATTGGGGGATCAACTAGCAGAGTCTAGTAGATATCCCAAGTTGACAAAATTTTTCAAAGCTCTGAAACCCCCAAGTTTACAATGAAGCTCACCTCATGGAATATTCGAGGGATCAACAGTCCCTCAAAGTGTCGTATGATAAAAAATAGTATCAGTCGTAACAAACCTGCGATCTTCTTTATGCAGGAAACCAAATGTACTAGTAATACTTTTCATTCTATTCTATCTCGTCTTTGGTCGGGTTGTGATCCTGTAGCAGTAGATTCAGATGGGGCCGTCGGGGCATCGCCATTGCATGGAATCCCACCATCATCTCCCTCTCTCACTTTCATGCCTCCCGCCACTTTCTTCAAGCCTCTTTTCACCTCATCAGAACCCGCCTCAAAGGTCTCCTCACCAATGTTTACTTCCCTTAGTCCATTGCCAGCAAGATCCGCACCTTGGATGATCTCTTGAATCTGCATGCTCAAAACCCCTATCCCCATTGGATCCTTGGCGGGGACTTTAATATGATCACTAGTATGCGAGAAAATGGCAAAGGTCGTCCAATTCTCGAAGCTGATTCTCTGCACTTCAAGTCTTTCATCACCCAAAACCGTCTCATTGACATCGCCACTGCTAATGGCCTCCATAATTGGAATAATCGCAGAATTGGATCTAACTTCATTGCCTCGAGCCTAGATCACTTCCTTGTATCAGATCCAGTCATCCAAGCCAGAGGAGAAATTTTCTTCTCCATTCTTCCGGCGGTAGTTTCAGACCATTGGCCCATCCAACTTTAGTGGGAGGGACCGAGTCAAGGCAGATGCAAACCCTTTAATTTTGAGCAATTTTGGCTCCCTCATCTAGGTTTCCGTGACATGGTGATGCACTGGTGGCATACCATCCCCCCCTTCAGTGGATCCATCATGTACAATATTCAGCAGAAGCTCAAAATCATCAAATCCATATTGAAAAGGTGGAATCAAAGCACCTTCGGCAACATTTTCCAAGAGCATAGAGATCTAGTAGCTCAAATGGAGAAGCTACAACAAGATCTCATTAGCTCTGGGCGCACCGAGGCATTGGACACTCAGGAGAAATCCCTCAAATCACGGATCGAGGAAAGATAACTTCAGGAAGAAATGATTTGGAAACAGAAGTACCGAATCTGATGGCTTAAAGAAGGTGAGAAGAATACCACCTTCTTTCACCACCCCACCATACAAAGAAGAATGGCCAGCCACATCTCTATCCTCCGCAATGATCAAGGGGAAAGACTGGAGACACATGAAGGGATACAACAGGAACTCTTGGACCACTTCAAGGCTTCTCTCATGGAACCTCCCTTGGATTGCCAGGTAGCCATCGAGAGCATCACTAAACATATCCTCGCTTTGATTACGGATGAACACAACCAGATGCTGCTCAAAATTGTTCTTCTTCAGGAAGTGGATCAAGCCATGGCACAGCTTAAAGCAGGCAAAGCCCCTGGTCCAGATGGATTCACCAACAACTTCTTTCATTTCTTTTGGCAGGATTTATGGAAGGAGATCTGGAAAATGGTTGAGGAATCCCGATCCATGCACTGGATGCTGCCAGCTCTTAACACCAAGTTCATCTCCCTCATTCCCAAAGAAGACCAAGCCTCCTCCCCAAGAAAATTTCGCCCCATAGCCCTTTGCAATGTTCTCTACAAATTGGTATCCAAAGTTATCGCCAATCGCCTCAAGACCATCCTTCCCCTCCTTATATTCCCTGAGAAAACTGGTTATGTAGAAGGGAGACACATTCTTGATGGCATCATTCTCACACACAAGGTGGAGCACTCCTTAAGGACATACAAGATTCTAGGAATGATGCTCAAGATATATATCTCAAAGGCCTTCGATAAGCTTAGCTGGAGCTACATCTAGCAAATGCTATGTGCCTTTGGTTTCAGTCAAACCTAGATCAGATGGATTCTTAGCCTCATCTCCTCTCCCTTTTACTCCATTCTCCTTAATGGTTCTCCCTCCCCTCCTTCTCTCCCTCTCGCGGCATCCGGAAAGGGGATCCTCTTTCCCCATTCCTTTTTGTGATCATGGCTGAAGGTTTAGGCAGGCTTCTCAAAGCTAGTATTTAATACCACTCTCTTCAAGGGCTAAGTCTTCATCAGTGCCCTCCCATCTTGCACCAACAGTTCGTCGACGAAAACATACTGTTTGGCCACCCCTCCGTCCAAGAGGCCTCTACTCTCAAGTCCATCTTAGACTACTTCTCTCTGGAGGCTGGACCTTCATTCAATAACTCCAAATCCTAGATTTTCTTCTTCAACACCCCTCTGATCACCCAACGCAACATATCCAGAATTTTGGGATTTCCTATTGCAGATTTTCCCTCTAAATACCTTGGTGCTCCTCTCACTGATTCTGTATGTTGAGCCCCAAGATTGTGTTTTTTTTCATCTTACTTTACCTCATTTCCCTTTTTCCATTGTTATCCCAGACCCAAATGATCAATGAAATTAGTTGAAATTATTTTTAGAATGATTAACATGGCTAACTTGCTAAGTTTTGTGATTTTTTCATTGTAATGCATTTTGACCGGAACTAGCTGCAGAATGCAGACATTCCGTAGCTAACCGAAAATTCTGCAGCTGTCTTCACGTTCAAGCATGTTCCAGGTGTCCTCTCAGGAAAAGCCACACATGGGTATATTCCACATTATGTCCTCATTGTTCGTTGCTCACCATGAAGACTGAACCGAATTCTAGACGTGGTTTTGGTACGTGGGAACTCATTCAAGGAGGCAGAATTCTAATAGGACTGTCCTAGTCCAGATGTTCTTTGTTCCTTTACGCTTCCATCTTTAGAGTCCTAGTACGATTTTGATAAGGAAAGACAATGATCCCCGTATTGTTGCAAGTTCTGTTATGTAGATTTGTTATAAAAGCACTCGGGAAATTGAGAGACAAGCTCTAGATTTTGCTTAGATTTCATGTATTGACTGCTATATTTCTGAAGACCGAGACTACTCTGTTTCAAGTTATTTTCCTTTAATGAAGAAGACAGCATTGCTTTGAATGCGTTGAGTTGATTTTGAGTTAGATTCCGTCTGGTGGTAGAGGGCCCCTGCCTCCTGCACGGCTTTACTTTCGTAATTTAGATAAGTATCTTAGTTGTTTTCACGTTTTTGAAGTTTGAGTTCATAGTTAATTTCATTAGCCACTATAGCTATACTTGTTTTAAGAAACTCTTCCAAAAGAAGAAAATCTTCCAAAAGATCATGATAATGAATGGGAAATGGCTGTAGTGTTGTAGGATTTATTTGTAATTTCTTTTGTTCATTATCACAGTTGAACTTATACTAAGCAAACTCTTCCAAAAAATCCTTATGATGTCTAAGGCATGACTGTGATACTGAATGTTTCAGTTGTTTGCTTGCACTAAGTAGCATAGCTGATCTTACTCTTAAAACACTCTTCCAAAATATCATAAAGATGGGTAGGAGATAGCTGTGATGTCTTAGTTTTTAAATTGCTTTCAGTCTTTATGTTTGCATTTGCACTGAATTGTACAACCAGGATTGTTCTAAGAAGCTCTTCCAAAACACCATTCATGATGGACAAAACAGGCTGTAGAATCCCATAGATTAATGCATGATAACTTAGTTAGGGTACTCCAGAGTCAAATTGCATTCAATTCATGCTCTGTCATTTTGTTTTAAGTTTGATAATGGCTTGTTAGTTCAGCACTGTTTTAGACTAGTGACATCTTAGTTCAGTTTTAGCTTAGCTCATTGTATTTTTATTCCACATTTAGTTGTCATCCATTGCATATTAGATTACATTAGTTCAACATTGCTTTGAACGTGTTGAGTTGATCTTGAGTTAGATTCCGTCTGGTGGTAGAGGGCCCCTGCCTCCTGAGCGACTTTACTTTCGTAATCTAGATAAGTATCTTAGTTCGTTTTCAAGTTTTTGAAGTTTGAGTGCATAGTTAATTTCATTAGTCACTATAGCTATACTTGTTCTAAGAAACTCTTCCAAAAGATCATTATAATGAATGAGAAATGGTTGTAGTGTTATAGATTTTAATTGCAATTTCTTTTGTTCATTATCACAGTTGAACTTATTCTAGTAAACTCTTCCAAAAAATCATTATGATGACTAAGGCATGACTGTGATACTGAAGGTTTCAATTGCTTGTTTACACTAAGTAGCATAGCTGATCTTACTCTTAAAAAGCTCTTCCAAAATATCATAACAATGGGTAGGAAATAGCTGTGATGTCTTAGTTTTTAATTGTAATTGCTTTTAGTTTTCATGTTTACATTCAAATGCATTGAATTGTACAGCCAAGATTGTTCTAGCAAGCTCTTCCAAAATACCATTCATGATGAACGAAATAGGCTGTAGAATCCCATAGATTAATTGCATGATAACTTAGTTAGAGTACTCCGGAGTCAAATTGCATTCAATTCATGCTCTGTTATTTCGTTTTAAGTTTGATAATGGCTTGTTAGTTTAGCATTGTTTATTGTAGACTGGTAGCACTCTAGTTCAGTTCTAGCTTAGCTCACTATATTTACATTCCACATTTAGTTGTCATCCATTGCATATTAAATTACATTAGTTGTTAAACTTAAATACCACGGCCTTCATTATTTACAAAACTTCTTTTGTTCCAAACCTATAATTAACTCATAATCATCTGGACAGAGGATAGTATCAGTCCAAGGCCTGGAGTACTTTTGCAACCTTTTTACCATTTCACAAATAAGCCCTTCCTCAAAAGACTATTCTAAAAGGAAATTTGTAACTTTTTGAGTGAGGTGTAGTGGTGTTAAACTAAGTTGCAGAATAGAATTAGAAGCTAGTTTTAGAGTAGAGATCTTATGATGTTACCAATGTTCTTTTCCAAATATGTTTCAACAAACCTTTAATCATGGATGAGATGTTGTATCATTATAACTTTATTGTTTAATTGTTTAGTTAGGAAAATTTTTACACTTAGCTGCCCATTTCTCAAGCTCTTCCAAAATACCTTTAATGAAAGAATTGGACAAGTTAAGTTCATGTTGTGAATTATTTTCTTGAAGTCATTATCAAGCTTTGTATTCTGCTTAGTCATAGTTTAGGGTTTGGTTCTATCTTAGTATTTGCATTTGTCATTTGTCATCATCAACTTAGGCTTCACTCTGTTTTTAACCAATAGCTTCTTTCCACTAGCATTTCTTTCTTTCCCTTGTGAACATAAAACCATAAAAAGACCAAAAACATCATAAAACACTAAACACAACGCAGTAAGAAACAAACACCTAGGCACATACAGTGCACCTCACTTCAGTAGTTTACCAACCCTGGTTGACAATTAAATGAACTCAATTTAGGAGACTAGGTTGAGCCCAAAAATTTTGGCGCCGTTGCCGGGGAAGTGAAAACTAGGTAACCTTTGTTTCTTAACTCCCAAAAAAAATTATATGCGTAGAGAGAGAGACTCAAGGGGTAGATTCATAAGCAGCAGAAACAGAAGTTTGATTCCTAGAACACCACTTGTTTCACCTAGACCAAGAGCTAGTACACCTTCAACTCAGACCCACATTCCATCCTTTACTGATCCTAGACTTCTAGAAGACCTAAGATCGGATATTCCATTAGAGAAACTTTCCACTTCATCAACTGAACCTGCCTTAGAAGAAGATCCAAAGACTCCTGTTAGGGA